>JABVXS010000536.1:0-28965 GCA_013365335.1 Madathamugadia hiepei
GGTGTGTGTGGATGTGTGTGTGTGGGTGTGTGTGTGGGTGAGTGTGTGGGTGTGTGAGTGGGTGTGTGTGTGTGGGAGTGTGTGTGTGGGTGTGTGTGTGTGCGCAAGTATGTAAAGAATTCCATTAGACACACAAAAGTTTTTGATGAAATTCATTATGTTGTCAAATATAAACTAACTGGTTGAGGTTAACCAATCCTAAAATTGTAAAATTTCGCCTTTCTTTCTCTCTCTCTCTCTTCGTTTCTTATTTTCTCTTCTACTGGATGAGAGTGGATTTGTGAGCTGTTTAAATTTTACAAAATAAATCGTCTGAGAAGGTGATTGCTCCACTACCGGAAAAAGCTAGTTCGAGAGGTAAAATACTTTGAATGACAGGAAGATTGGAAAAAAAGGAAATTTTTAATTGTATTCTAGTATTTGCTTAAGGAACGAGGAAAAATGTCGGGCAGAAGTGGAAGAAGGGCATAATTGAAAATGAAAATCGCAGAAAAAAATAAAAAACATGAATTGAAAAAGAATTGAAATAATTCAAATCAAAATTATTCTTCTTTGATTGCTCTGTTTTCTTCTCATTGAAAATTCATAGCACAACCGATGTATATTTGGTGAATAAAAGCGTTTTGTCACCAGTTATGACTAATTAACAGTAAATTGTCATTGACACATTCAGGCAAGTGATCAATCTCAAAAATGAACAGAATACTGGATTATTTCAATTCCTATTAAAGATTAATTAATATTTTCATGTAATGAATTCATTGCCAATAAAAGTATATAAAAATGCTTGCAATTGTGTTATAATTGATTGCTGTTGCATTGAAATTTTCCAAAAATAAATTTAGCATCGTGAAGTTAGCTACGAAATTATTTAAGAATGTTTTTGGGAGACAATCAAAGTAAACTAACATTCGCTTTTTATGAATCGATTAGAGTTAATTCCTTCTTTCGCAGACGGAGAATCATGAATCATTGTAAGGTATAAAGTATACTTTTACCTTTGCATTGCTAGTAAGTGTACGTTTACTTTGCTTTCTTCAATTTAAAAATTCAACAAAATTGTTTTGTTTTTTCTTTGCTTAAATCATCAAAAACATTGTTTACAGCTACCGGTTGTAGGTAGCTAGCTATTTGCACTGATATAAGCTAAAAGTACCAATCAGTGAACTGAAATTCTTCGATGGGACCAGAAGTTCCAGTTCTGTCATTCAGCGTTTCGTCAATCCCATAAAGTTGATTGCTTCAATGCGCTAATGATCAAAAGCCCTTCGCCTTTTTCACTTTCAAATTTTTTTTTCAGATTTGCATACTTTTTATGTGTAAAAATAAATTGTATACAGCGTGGGTGTGAGTTTAAGTTTTCTATCGAATTTACACGGTTAAAATTTAGTATAAATAGGTATGAAACAAACCTTCTGCCTTCTCTATTTTCCAATGAATGCGCTTTAATCCTAGCTAATAATTTCAGTATTTATTATCACCTGAATCTATTGTTATCATCCACTTCCAGTAATGAAGAACCGATTCTAATTAATTAAATTATTTAATTTTTCATTTCGTTGCAGGTAAATTATGCAATCAGCAGCCATCGTTTTACTTACTTTCACAACGATTGCAGTCGGCAAAACCGTATGTTTTTCAAAAAATTTCCAATAAAAGTTTTGCTGAACGGAAAGTAAGAACGGAAGTGAATTTAGCAGAAAAATCAATTTTGATAGATTGTGCTTTCGGTCTAATTTTCTTCCTCAATCCATTCATTGCTTATTAATATACAAATGACTGCAAAGTGCATACTTGCCTTTGGACAGCTCAGGTAAAATTGAAAAATTTGCAAATTAGAGCTCTGAGTTTTAATTTCGGTTAATTTTCAAATTAGACTTTGGCAATACTGATATACTGTCAATCATATAATTTGCAAATTTTACGATAATATTCGTTGGCATCTCCAATTGTAAGATATAATATCAACCTTCACTCTTGTGATGGTAGCTCGTGGTCGCAATGTACACTTAATTAATTGTCCGTCTTGATTAAATCTCAAACTTGCCAAGTTTTGATACAAAACCTTAAAATTATGCGTTTTCTGAAGAACAGAAAAAAGAAATTTCGTTTTCTTTACCAAAAAAAAAATCATTGGAAATATAAAAAGCAAAATGATCGGAACTGTTCCGATTTACAACTAAGTTTCAAATCTCTCTCATCTCAAGCCCGAAAGTCTCATCTCCAGAAAAGCTGAAAAACTTTGCAGGAACCGGAAAAGAATGTGGAAATGTCGCACAAACTTGTCAAACGACATTGCTCATGTCAACCATCATCCTGCAGTTGTGCGCCAAGTCAGATAACGTTGCAAATTTCGTGCTTTTGCCCGCAAACTTGCGCGTGTCCACCACCTCCTCTCCAGCCTCCAACCTATCCGATAACAACGTTGCCTCCAATGAGACCGATACCTGTGGTACCTGTGGGACCAACCCTAACACCTGTGGTACCAACTGAATCGTCTTTCTGCTGCATTTTATTCATTTGTGGTCGTTGCGGTTCTTATGGTAGTTCATCGAAGAAAGTGAGTTTCCACTATTCTATGACTGAGATAATTTATTACAAGTAATTCGTTCGATTGAAAACATAATTAGTTCGTCAAAAATAAAATTGTTCATTTAGCAATCAAGTTCGCATTAATTAGAATTAATTAAACACGCTGAATTTTCGACCACTTTCCTTTTATTCTCTTTTTTATCGTTCTCATTCTGCCAAAAATGCTTTAAATTTACAAAATAAGGTTGAAATTTGCTAAGATTGGTTTAATTTCAGCTACAACCATCAGCACCATACTTGCCATATCCCGGCCAGTACTATCCACCCTCCTCACCGAGCTATCACTATCCAAGCTATCCAGCTTATCCAGCTCCCAGTTATCAACCACCTGCTTATCAAGTTCCATATTCTTATCCAATCAAATCATCGACATGCTCCATTGGTTTCATCATATGCATGGATGGAAACTTTTGCTGCCGAAATTGATTTAACTAATGCTAGACTTTGAATTAGCTAGTCAAAAGAACAGATATATCGGTGAATAAATTTTCGAAAATCATTTCAAATTTCTCCCAAAGAGACTACTCATTTGTACCACTGCTATGCCAACTCATATTTATTCATTTCTTACGCCATTTTGAAATAATTTTCTTAAATCCTTCATGTTTCCCTGTGCTTATTGCATAAAATATGAAGAAGGATTGCCCTATTCGCTTTTTGTTTCGAACAATCCTAAAATGCTACAAATTATTAGCCAAAGTGACTAATTTCAATTTCTAAACTTTGTTGTTCGCTTCTTGAAGTGCGAGATCCTTGAAATGCGACATATGATTAACAGCTTGTAATTTAATTATGCTTTCTTTCGCAATTTCTGTCCTTCCTGATTTTTTTAAATTCAAATTACAGTACAACTCTCCTCACCAGAACACTGGTACATGAAGAAGAATTAATTAAATGGATGTATACTTTCAATTAAGATATTATTTGAAATGATTGAATATTTAAGTTGCGCACGTTTACGTGAACTTACGCTTTATTTTCTGATAGTTAGGAGGTTTGAACTATAACAGTTTCTTGATGAAATAAAAAAATGTATGCATAATTGAGTGAAGCATTTTTAAATTTCATTTTTTAAATAAAATTAGTTAAATTGCAAAAGAATTGGAATTATTTAACAAAACAATTGAAATTAGTGATATTCGCATAATCCAAATTGTTTTATTCAAATAGCAAGATGTAATATCGATAATCAATATCGAAAGAAATTCATTTCCATTACTTATAATCAGTATTAAAGTTACGAATATCTGATTTGTCCGGTCTGTCCAATTATTCATCTTCGGTACTGTCTGTACGAACCTAGTAGTGAATAATTTATAAAGCCAGTCATTCTTCGCTTCTCCGAGCATTCTATTTTCCCGTCCGGAATTTCGAAATCATTTCCGCTCTACCGCAAAGCTATTCTGACGGATGCATTTCCATTGCAAGCACTGTTCTTCAGCAATCGATACTGTTAAAATTACAAACATTTATTTCGCAGTATTTAAGTACCATTTCTTATTACTCTATTCACTACTGCTGATAATGAATGAGTACAAATATCTAGAAGCTTGAACATTGGAAACAGAAAAATTAAATCAAAATTGGGGAATATGTACTTTTTCGAAAATTACATTTTGTTGTTTTGCGATTTAAATTTAAGAAACTTGAATTAATACAAAACCATAAATACCAAAGATTTCATAGAATTCAAAAACGTTTTCATTCGATGTGAAAGAATCTCGGAGCAAAAGATGAAAGTGATTTCCTAAGCTCTGCAACAAAGTAAGCAACTAACTCTTCAGATAAACAACGATTAGTGTATAGAGAACCACAACTGAATGATCGGATCTTCCATAAGCCTATAATATGACGAAAATCAGACTTGAAACTTATTCAGGTGTGCAGTATTATCGAAAAGGTGAGAAAGACGAACGGCAACCATTGATAAATCATTGTTTGGTTAATATTAATTGATTTAATGATAGCTAAATAATCAGTAATCATATTAATCATAGGAAAAAATAGATTAACATTTTAGTACAGAATAAGATAGAAATCGGAACAGAAGATACATTTTTCAATATATGCATATAGTTCAAATCTGTTCAAATTTTCAAAATAAAATTTTAAGACAAGATATGTTCAAGATATTTCAAAAGTACTTCAGGTCATTTGAAATAAATTTCATTAGGTAATATCGGTGATCCATAAGGATAAGCGTTTCGTTTCTGTTTAGTCAAAAAGTTTGAGTCACAGAATGAAGGAAAAATGACCAAAACAGAGTTTGTGACAAAAACTTGCTGATTGTTTGTTGTCACTAGAGGGTTACGTGTCAGATCAGCAGCGTGAAACACAGTACACACTCCCACCTGAAAATAGCAGTAATTTTGATATTTCATGGCATGGCATCCGCCTAAAGATATGTTTGTTATCGAGTAAATAATAAAATCACTTCCATCAAAAGAAGAAAATTATCATTAAATAAATAAGCCTCTTGGTACCATAATTCTGTCGGTTATGCTGCAAATGATGAAATGATTCTTAGATGGAATAGTCTCAAATATTTAACTAAAACAGGTAGTACTAGGTGACTCTTTGGCATGACCAGGTGTGATCATCCATTAAGCTTTTATCATAAGAATTCTGTGATTGAGATAAATATATATGGGAAAGATTCATTCATTCTACCAACGTTTTCTTTTATCTTTTAAGTGCATTTTTTTTTGTTCATTTCAATAATTTGCATTTCTTAATTTGCATTTGCTAATTTTCAAGTGATCCATTCGTTATCATTTTGTTGCTATTAGAAAAAATAATAATTTTATATTCCATTGTCCATTGAGATTACTTGAAGTACACCTGTGTATTTTACCGTTGAAAACTGATGCGAAACAGAAATGTTACAGTTCGAAATATTCCTGAAGTATTAGCTTCCAGATCAATTATCACATTATCAGTGGATCAGTTGAGTCTCCATGCTGTGCTACAAACGAAATAAATCAAACTAAGCTTCTGAAAAGTTTTTTTATTAGAACTGCTTTATATCTTAGACTTCATAGCTTAAATAAGCTAATTTAAATTTACTTCACAAACGGAAGCATTTTCTGAAACTTACTTAACTACCCAATGAATTATCACTGAATAAGTTCATTGGAATTCTTTTCTGATGAAATGAAAAATGAAAATATAGTGTTTGTTATATCAAACGAAGCCAAGGCTTGCGAATAATTTATTAGCAAAAATTAAAACAGTTAATTTAATTAATACAAACTTGGACTTTTATTTTCTCATTGTCTATTTCTAATAGTTCTCCTCTTCTAAGTTAGATAGAAAACAAAGCAGATATGCTTGTTTCGGCGAACAGAAATAAAATCAAAAAAATATTAAGAAAAAATTGCAAATGATCAGTGAAAAATGACAGCAATGATCGACATTTTCAAACAAATTAATTTTGATTTTCTATTAACATGTAAAGAGTTGGAATTCACAAGCCAATTTCTTTTCTTTTTTTTTGCCAGCAAATGCGCCATTCCATTATTGATGGCAAATTTTATTGTCGTTTAATCGAAGAAGAGAAGGAAACACTCATTTTGTCAAACTTTGTAATTTTTTGAAAAAATTTCGAAAAGTTTTTTGAACTCTCTCCATCCTTCTTCTGCATAGTTCTTTTTGAGTAAACAAAGCAGTATTATTCATTGATTTTCATATTTTTCATCATACATTAGTTTGCATGGCTGATATTGACATTTTATTAAAATATTACCAAATTGTATTTTAAAATATAAATGAACAAACAGTTGAATGGTAACTTTCCGATGTTTGATGTTCTCGAGATTACTTCGACTTCATGCTAAATTCTCATGTTTAAATTTAAATGGGACAATGGGTGATTTCCGAAAAGTTGAGTGATAAACAGGTTTCAGAATTTAATTTCAGGACTCTGAGAGTTGTAAACAGTAATACTTATGGAAGTACTTGAAAAGATGATGTGTAGGTCTTTGTTGTTCTTTTTTTGAAACTAAATTAAATGAAACGGTAAGGAAAAAGTAGCCATGAAATATTGCATGGCTGATATTGACATTTTATTAAAATATTACCAAATTGTATTTTAAAATATAAATGAACAAACAGTGAATGGTAATATTTCAGAAGAGCTTTACCAAAGTGAAATGTATCAAAATTAACTTAAATACAATTCATTTTGCAGGTTATACTTTCATTAAAAATGTCATTAACAAGTTTTCCCAACTTTGATTATAATTTCACATGAAATTAATAAATTTCAGCTGAATAATGTTGTAAAAAGGCAAGAATTCTCGATGAGGGACTGGTCAATTCAGATAAGAACTCCAACTCCTAGCATACGGTAGATTCCGAGGATAACATCCTGACCTTATATATGCTGCATAACCTCCGGCAACGAAGGCAACTTCATCGTCGCATTTTTGTTCTTGGCTAGTGCCGTTTCGCCGACGACCCTCATTTCGTCTACGACCACCTCTTCGTCGACCTCCATCTGGACCTTTAGGTTCTCTGGTATAAGGCAAATAACCGTAACTCGGGATAAATGGGAAATATCCAGGACCATAAATTAATGGTAAATATCCGTAAGGTAATAGAGGAGGATAACCTACGCCTGGTGGTAAATATCGACCTGGTGTACCCGGTGGACCTGACGGACTTGATGGGCGTGGTGTTCTTGCTGCGTGTACTGGACCTAATGGGCCTCGTGGATATGGTGACCTTGTTGTACGCGATGGAGTTGACGAACTTGTCGGAAATAGATCATCAAGGAGACCGCAAAGAAATCCTACGCATGGAGTGGTTGTTGTAGGTCGGGTTCTTCTTGTCGTAGGCGATGGAGTTGACGAACGTGTCGGAAATAGGTCATCAAGGAGACCGCAAAGAAATCCTACGCATGGAGTGGTTGTTGTCGGTCGGGTTCTTCTTGTTGTTCTTGTCGTTTTTGTTGTATAATAATATTCTCCTCCGTTAGCGTTATTATTCAGTGACTGAAAATTTACGGATATTTCTGCAAAATAAATTAACAGTTTGTCAAGTTTACTGCAGTTTCAAACTTGATTTGATTCAACTTCAAAGAAATTGAACAACATACTTATTTTAGTAGGATAAAGTAAGTAAAATTCTACTGTAAAATAAGGAAACATTTGAAAAACTACCTGAAATTTGTTTGTTAAAAATGATGAAGTAATGAAATTGAACAACATACTTATTTTCAAAAGCATTTTTTTAAAAAATAACTAACATTATCTCCCGCAACATTGTTATTGAAGGAATTAATTGCAACAGAATTGGCGGGCGTCAGAGATTGCAAACTGAAATGATTTCTCTCTTATTAAATGCGATTGGATAGGAAACTGATTAGTTCTATCCGACTGATATTGATATCCAACAATCTTTCCATCGCTTTAATCGCTAATTACATTTGCGGATGGAAGAAAACAAAACAAACTTAAACTTCGAAAACATTTCATGTTTATTTTGTATTTTCCAAAATATTCCACCGGTAAATCCGTGAAAATCTCAATTACACAAATGCAGCTTTTAAGATTGATTTGGGTGTGGTGAAAAAGTTGGTTTTTTGCTATTAAATTTTGTAAAATATTACGAAAGTTTATTCTAGGTAAAATTATTCCTAATTAACATACATAGTTAATGCTAAATAAGTGTACGGTATTAACTTCGCATTCCTTCCTCCGTGCATCATTCCCGGGTAGGTAAGTAGTAACTGAAAGAATAATGATATTCAACAAGAATAATACAGCGATAACGATTATACAAAATTAAGCAACGGCCAAGTTCATCCATCCCTCAATACCATGAAGTTCACGATTTCCCACATTTATGTATACAATGGAAGTCTTCAAAAAAAGGTCTGAATTGAAACTGTAAAAGTTGAATTGCCACATTATTTAAAGGAAAGGAATTCTACCAAAATGAGTCGAAAAGATATGAAGAAATTGACGAATCGGTTCTGTCATCAGGCAAAAAAAATGAGAAAACAAGAAATCTTCAATACTTCCAAGTCATTTGAACTGTTTTAAGGACCAATCATCAATTTTTTTAAATTAAACTAATGAAATTCACCAAGGAAGTTGCACTTGTACTTAATTTTGATTACTCATTTGCAATATTTCTGTAACACCGCATGCATGAGTCATCAAGTCGTTAATTGACCGTTGTTATTTCCTACCAACTTAACGTTTTTCTGGAAGAAATATTATTTTTAGATTTAAATTTGCTTGCTGATTAATTTAGTGAATCATTTTTTGTTTGAAAGAGAATTAATTGGTTCTTAGAAAAAAATTGAAAGTGAATTAGTTCTTTTCCACGAAATATTTTTAAAATTTACAAACACTGCCAAATCCTTTCATTTCTTTGAATAAGCCCCATTTCAAGGGTCACCTGTTGCCTTCTGCACTTCTCAGGTCATTATAAGATGGCGATTGGTGTGAACTTGTCTATAATTTTGTATCAAAATCTGAACAAATTTTACAAACGATTGAAACACTAGATGAGAATCTTTAAAATACTTTGAAGGAATCGCAGAAAATTATTTAGTTGTAGAGAATTTTGTGGTAATCTGTAGTACACCCCTGTAAAAACTCAAAAATTTTGCTTTTATTGTAATTTCTCAAATTTCATATCATAATAAATTTATTTTTGCATATGAATTTCATGCATCAACTTCCAGAAATTCAATTAACATAGATTTAAGAATGCATAATCAGGAAAAATTTTTTCGGCAAATGTTTATTACGAAAATGTTTATTTACGAAAAATGCTTAAAAAAGAATGCTTATCACAGGATAACATAATATAACAAACAATCAAACAATAAATAAATATATACGATTTTTTCAATCGGAAAACTCCAAATAAATATTGAAATCCATAAAGCCAGATCTTGTTTTTTTTTTTCTACTTATCTGCCTAGAAATGTTCTGAAAAAACATGAAACTATTGCTTATTATGACGAAATTAGTAAAGGTAAGTCAAAAAATTCTTATCGCCCGCTTTGAATACTGCAAATTTTCAGACCAATTGCATCATGACCTACTTCGGCTACTTGACAAACGTCACATATTTCGCCCATAATGTCGGGCGAGTATGACGCGCCGCAGAATGGACATCTTACCTGAAAAAGGATTATGAGTGAAAAAGTGGTCTTGGAGCATCCCGAATTTGATAATTTCTTCATACTAACAATACTACAGTGCCTGACTACAGCGTAAACTATTTCCTGCACACATAAACTTGCTTCATAAACTTTTCGGAGTCAACAGTCAACTCCAACCGTAATTATCGTTTAAAGCAAACATCACTCAGTATGAGTGCACATACTCTTTAACAGAGACAAATTGAACAGAACTTGAAATGCTGATAAAATTGCAATTCACTCTTTTCACCCATTCTAGAAAAAAAAAAATGGATGATGAACCTGAGGCTTTCCGCGATACAAGGGTTTGAATTTTCTAGAACAAATAACAAATGGGTTGTGTTCGTCGTAATCTAACTGAAAATCCTAATTTTATAGAATACTTAAAAACATCCTAAGTGTATTAGCAAATCGAAAAATATCCTTCCTCAAATTTAATTTAACTCCAAAGAAAAAAGAACTATTCACCGAATCCTCCAAATTCTTTTGCTCACATGACTCTTGGATTTAGATTTCAAAATACGGTAAACTTTCACATATACAACGGCAAAAAAATAGAAGCGAAGTGAAATCAATAATTTTTATACAGAAGCCTTGACAAAAAATCAATTTTGTAAAAGAAGTTCATTCCGAATCAAGAAAAACCTGATGAGTGTCATTTGGCTCTTTCTCAGCAACTGCTAGCACCTTCCGTATTTGCGCAGCAACTTCTGCTTTCGGTCCTACAAAAAGCGACCTCAGCTTCTGCTCACTTTAAAAATATCGAAACGTTTGCAAAAGAATGCACAAGTTTTCATTTGCTTTAGCTTGAAAAAGGCTAAAAAACAGAAAGAAAATTTGAGTTTTTGTCCTTAACCTATAACTTTTTACTTACCTAATTCCAACAAACGTTTGCAAAAGGATGCACAAGTTTTCATTTGCTTTAGCTTGAAAAATAAATTCACTGCTGTTCGTAGTGTTAATATTTGATGAACCTGAACAAAACTGCATTTTAAAAAATATGGAAAGAATTCCAAGCCGGAAATATTCCCAATTTTGTGATGGAATATTAGAAAATATAAAAATATTATTAACAATGGAAAAAGTTACAAATACAATATAAAGATTTGCAAATTTCACTAAATACTTTTTCTCATCCGTTTTAATAATTTGAGCCATCTAAAAAGGCAGTTCAAATTTTCCTCACAGACAAAATTATTTTTATATTCTTCAACTACACTACGTTGTAGTTCAACTATGAGATTTATCCGATGTTATCTGATCATCAAGTAACACAGATTATTCGGAATTTGAATAAAATATACTGGCTGAAGTTGGCAATGAGTAAAATACGCAGCCATTTCCGCATTTCGTTTTGCATTTTCAAAAACTTTTGGTAGTTCCTTTCGAGCGATTTCAATCAACAAGCCTACTAAATATTCACGGCAAATATCGATTAGTTGTTGCGCCTCTGTCATCTGCAAAAATTCATAAACAAGAATTACTTCGTTAAAAATATTCGAAATTAAAAGAAAACATTTGAAATGAGATGCTCTCAAAATTTAACTAATCTTCAGAAATTTGTGCTCAAATTATTACAGACACAAATAAAGTTAAGTCAATGAGATTTAAAGCAATTTAACGAACTTCTTGCTTCGAGTCCACAACCAGTAATGGAACAGATAACAACAGCTGACGTAATTTCTCAACAGCTTCATTGAATTTACCAGCAGTAGTGAGTTGATAACAGATTTGAAGACGTGAAGCCAGATCACTCAGATGCAGACTAACAGCTGGTAAGCCACTTCGCCCACCACCATCTTGCCAGTTACGTAACCGATAAACAAAGTTCGGACCAGCACTCGGTAGGCCTTCATAACTAGCACGTGATCTGGAAAATGTTCATTAACTGTATTATTGACATTGATTAAATTGCACTTTATGTGTTTTCATGGAATTACATTTCTTATTTGAACATTCATCAAATGTTTCTAAATAGTGCACAGCAAAAATGAAAATAAACTGAACGTTAGTAATGAATTTAAATTTAACAAACAAGGCCAACATATTCCTAATTAACCTCGAATAAATTGTTAAAAAAAGCTGTTTGAAGGGCTCAATGCGAGTAATGCCAAGTTGATCACGCAATAAACGTGCAGCGCTATCAAAAGCGCCTGATGCAACGTGATCAGCAACTAATCTGAAACAAGTTTAAACAATGGATATTTATTTCTGCAACTAGAACCTGTCTATGAGGAAGTGAAGAAGTGAAAGATAATCAAACAAAGAAACAATCATGTAAACCATACTGCTGCTATCTAACACTTCAAAGTTATATAAATGACGGATATTCCTCGTTCATCACTTTACACATTATTTTACCTTATTTGACCCTCAACAGATTTCAGATGAAAGATTGACTAACTGCCATCATACCTAGAATTGTTCGGCCAATACACTGATGGTGGCTGTCCACGAGATGGTGCCGTATAAAAATTGTCATCATCTCGACCAGATTTCACATCAACATCAGCTGGGAGAGCTAAATCATCTACCTGGAATTGCAGTGATCTAAAACTAAAGCCAGCATCAAAAACATCAGTATAAACACTCAAGCTACTACATCGACGACATTGGCCTCAATGAGCACCAACTAGATGGATAAAATAGCCTCCGCCTAAAGTCACCTCTATGTCGGATTACCCTTTCCTGAGTGGTTATGACGGTCAAATATGTCTGAATACGCATGATATATTTCCTTCACATTGCACAAAAAATAATCCACCCCTTTTCATAAATATCACTACTTGATTTAATATTTAGATGCCGCTTTGAGTGTGAATTCAAAAGTACACAGAAAAAATCACTACTTACATCCCAACCACCTTCTTCACCTTCTTTGTCACTTGCAGCACTATGCAATTCATCTTCATCAATATCCGGATTACCCTCGTCATCCAACATTACATCATCACCACCCCAAGCATCACCAGCCTGGAAAGTCAACTAAATTCAGAACAAAATATGCTAAATTGGGTAAAGAGAAAAAAAAACTCTGACCGCAAATCTACAAATAACCGACCATCACTATAAAATCTGTAATACTTCAGACTTATTTCATTCCTTCAGTATAATTATAGACCAGAATGAAACTTACCACATCAACGTCATCACTTGTGTGTGCAAATGTAGTAGCTGCCCGAGATGCTTTATCATCAAAATTTGAAAGATTCCCATTGATAAAATCAAATGGACCACGCGACATAGTTAGTAAAGGCCAATTATCCACCATCTAGAATAGGAATCATGTCATGATAAGAAAATACATGGAATCAAAAATCAAAATTTCAAATTTGATTTTTTCAACCAAGTTGAAGAAAACTGAAAATTGTCATAAAACCAAATATAACACAAGATATAATTGTGAATTCTTAAGCGACATAGAAAAATGAGAAATCGAATACTAACCTGCTTGATTGGTGGTGGTGGAATTAATAAGAGAGCATTAGGATCAACTGGTGGCAAGTTTTGTCCTTTTTCTAACAATTCTTCTTTCAGCTGCTTAGCTTCCTCATCGAATCCATGAGTTGCCGCAGTCAGATATGCCAAAGAAATCTGGCCAACATCTTTCAGAACTAAAATTAACTATTGGGAATTAGACAAAAGTAATGGCCCAATAACATTGGATTTTATAAAGTTCTTAAACGTCACATTTTCTAATTTTCATGAACTTAAAAGAATAATGCATCATACTTTTAATACGCTCGCCAATATCACCAAGAAGAAGTGCAGTCTGATAATGCCCACTTGCATCCTTAAAATTTTGACGTAATTCCATACGTAATCAGCATGAAAAAACATTAAACAATTAAAATTGAGAGTTATAATCCAACCAAATTCCAAAAGCGCTCTTTGGGACCCTATAGAAACTATCACCTCGTTATAGTTCGCCTAACTTATACAAAATTTGCTAAAATTTACATGAGACAAACTAAGAAAGTTGCCATGTTGAAATGATTCTTATAAATCATACAAAAATGTTTAAAAAATGAGTGATCAGATAGATCAATTAAAAAGTGACAATTACTGTGTCAATAATGTGAAGAGTGCAGAATTTCAAAATTCCAAATCAATATACAAAAAAGTGGCAACGATTCCCGAAGCTTGATTAAATGTGTGCCATTAGTTTTTAATGTAGCTTTATACCAAAACATTTTAAGAAATGATGCATACTTTGCGAATATGTGCGATTTTCATCATTTTTTGCAATTTCTCCATGTTTCCAGTGATCAGGTAAAGAAACGAGAGCTTTTCAAAATCTTTAGTGCGTTGATATACCATTTCGACAATCTGTGCAAACAGTCAAGAATAAGAATAACAGTAATTAGTTTGTTGCAATTCCCAAAGCAGTTGCACAATTTACACCAAATATATGTTCATTTATTCCGTCTTAACAAACATGGAAGGTGTGCTAATCTTGGTAACTAATTCTGAAACAAACTAAATTTTCTAATTTCGAGTTGAAAAATTGTTAAAGCGTTTAATTACCTGATGATTGCCCTGCATTAAGGCCGCTTCACCAAGAGCTTGCCAAACAGTCTTATCATCAAGTATTTTGGCTGATTCAAAAGCAACCTAAATCAAAAAATTATTAAAATCAGCAATCTTTCCATTAATGCTTCGTTCTTGCTTAAAATCTCAATCAGTCTTAAAACATTGCAATACATTTTCCTACACTTTCCTTTTCCTATTTATTTCCCTGGAAACTTTTGTTGAAAACCACTTCGATGTACCTCAAGGTTACCGCATTCCAGCGCTAAGCCAAACCGAGTTTTTTCGTCTTTTACGAAATGGAGGGCAACTTCCGGATACCCTTTTTTTTGCAAGTATGCGATGATTGACTGACCAACCAGATTTGCCGAACGCACCATATTCAATACCTGGAGTAAATGTTTAATGAAAACTCGAATTTTGGTTAACCTTGAAACTATTTATTTTATTTTTTGGATAAATAACGCATCTCTCACAAATACTATCACATTTCCTAACACGTAACTTCTTTTCATCTTTTCTTTCCTTCAAATGTTTCTCAAATTTATTTGAATTCCGAAAACCTCATCATAACGACGATTTATTAACGCTAATTTGAACCGATACTCAGTCGGGTCAATGAGCACTTCAATTGGAGCCGCTTCGCTGAAAATATAAATTCTCTGAGACATCCTACATATTTTTTTTCTGTAACACTTCTTGGTTTACATTTCTTCTATCTCTTTCATCAATTGATTTTGACCCCCTCCCTAGAAAAAATTTGCTTCAGCTTTACATATCAAAATATTCCAGAAAAAATGAAAATTCACAAACTGCTTTCTTAAAATTCTTGAAAATTTTCAAAAAAAACCTACCGATTCAAGCAATATAAGTTTTCACCACGAACCGCAAGCACATATACCGGCACATCCAATGTTCTAATTATGCCATGATCACCTACTGCTAACGCATACTTGATATGATTGCTGGTCGTGTATAGAAAAACACCTTCGTCTTCCCAAGCACCACTCTTTAGACGGGTTGACTCTTGTACAGTGCATAAAATCTGGAATATTTCCAGAAATACAGTAATAAGCGACAAGAGAAGTAACTACAATATAATCGAAAACAACTTCACAATCTGGAAGAACATGGACTAGCATTAAATTAAAAAATTCATAGAATTTCCAAGGTGATTTCTATTAAAAAAATTATTACTTGTAATTTGCGTGAAACCAAAGTCAAAGTATGTTTGCTAAGTAATGCTGCATATTCCAAATTCTTTGACCAAATCACATATTTCACCTGTAACTTGAGAACAACAAGTGTGTAATCAATATAAATCTGCATCTCTCCACTGGGAACAGTAAATTCAAAAGATTGAAAAATCCCATAAAATGAGAATTAAACAAGTTGCGACTTAAAGTCAACAACAAAAATTATTTGTTATACTTCAATCGAATTTTGACTAACCTTAGGAACTTTCGCCAAAGCCAAGGTGCGCTTTTGCTGGATATCAAAAAGCTGAATACCCTCGCTATTTTTCAGAAGAAGAAGTCCAGTTCCAGCATAGAAAATATCATCAACTGGAACGCTCATTTCAATCTTTCGATTTTCACGATTTGACAAATCCCGGATTGTAATCTAAAATACACTGAATTCATTAAAAAAAAAGAGGTAAATACGTTAAAGAAATGCTTTTTAACAATAATGCGCAGCCTGATCTATTGACCGTCTAGACAAACTTGCTGATTTTTATCCAAGACAGCAAAACGGTTGCGTGCTATCCAGATCGCAGCTACACCTGAAGAACGTTTTCCTTCCGAACTCTCACCACTGCCATCAGATGCATCTTTGGATACCTGAAAATCGACTTCATAGTTAATTTCGATTTGGCATACCAGAGAAGTTAAGAAATGAGTCGGTATACAAAAAATAATGCATTTAAGAACTAAGTTATTTTATGCAGCTCGGCTATGTCAATCTGAATGATTGAAAGCTAACATTAACCTTATACATATCATATGCACAACATTCAAGCATTGGTGAACGAGTAATCAAAAGGAATGAATTTTCAGCCGGATTGTAATGCAGTGAATAATACGGCTGCATAAACTTGCTACCACGAAGTTGAACCAATGATACATCTTTGCTGAAAGCTTCTTAGTATGAATCGACTCAAAACTTCGAACTTCTAAATTTCCAATTTTCAAATCTTCTGCAAAAAAATGATACATTTCCTCAAGAATGTTACCATACTGACACGTTTCACACATACGATTTGCTTTTCACATATTAGCTCAAAAGAATTCATATTTTCTAAAACCAACTTATTAGTCAAATCCAAGCGCCTCAACTGACGATCCTTTACATAAAATACCAAATTTTCATAAACACAGTATGCCGGACGTTCACGCTCAATTTTGAACACCAACATTCCACTATCATGACCTGCAGCGAACATATTCAGTGTTGGATGAGAAGCCAAAACCCAAAAACGATCATTGTCATGCCTGAAAATCAACTACACTTTCAATCTGTTTTGATATTTTCAGAGAATTCCATAATTAGGTCTTCAAAAAAAAATCAATCTGAAAAATATCGAATTAAAAGCAAAACTATTTTTAAATTTTGCTTTTTGGAGGTTTACCTAAATGTGTGTAAGCATGTTCGTTTCTGCATGTCCCAGACACGAATACTTTTGTCTTCCGAATTACTCAGTATCAATTCGGCTTTTGCATGAAACAGTACAGACGACACGTTGTTGTAATGACCACGACATGAGTCCACCTGTAAAGGGATAAGTGAAGTGTGAATCTCAAATCTCCATGTAAAATTTCGATAAAAACCAATGAAGAAATTTACAACTCCAGAAAATGTTCAAATATATTTCTATGAATGACCTAACCTCCCAAGCTTTGCTTTCGTTGTAACGCCATAATTTTACTTGCCGATCGTCTGCACCAGAAACCAAAAGTGGCATCGTTGGATGGAATGAAACCCAATTGACCCCTAAACAATCTTTTTTTTAAATTAAAAATGACTAAATTCAAGGCGAAACATTATAAAAATCATGCATTTTGTACATAGAAGTCGCGCACCGGAAATCGACGAAAAGACTATCAAATTATACAATTCGTACTTTTTTTTTTAAAATGTGTAAGAATCCGTCCAACACACCTCTGTCATGTCCTTCTAAAACATGTTTAACGACCACATCGGGCTGTCCAAACAAATCGACGCTAGACACGCCACTCACTGAGCGTACACGTGATATATCGTTAGTATTTGCTGGTGAGACATTCTTCTTTCGGAGTCCAGATATGTCCCAAATTCTAATAGTTTGATCTAAAGAAGCTGATACCACCAAATCCTCAGTTGGATGAAACTGTGCACACATCACATAATGGTTGTGACCTGAAAAGTATAAACTGCGACGTGAATAAAAAATTTTATCTGTAAAAGAGCATATTAAAATGATGAAATTAGAATTTGTGATCGATTTTATAACTAACTTATTCGCTTATTGTTCTAAACTTCGAGATGGTAATGTAAACATTACCAGTTAAAATTGCAATACTGTGTCGATTTTGCCAATTCCAAATCCGTACTGTTTGATCATCCGACGCACTGACAATCCAGGGATAATTACTGTGAAAAAACGTGGTACGAATGTAATCAAGATGACCAAGTAAAGTAAATATGCAACGACGCTGCTTGTAATTCCAGACCTAAAATAATTATAGAATGAGCTTCATATATGTTAATAAAAATACTATAAAAACCTTTAACGAATTTTAATAAAAATTAAATAAAATTATAGTTCTCTAAGAAACTTTACTACCGAAAAAATCCATATTCAACTAATTAAATAATCGCAATATTCGGAAACTTAAAGCATTTTCGCTTCAGGAAAGTTGACACAAACGATTCCTGTTTCCAAACAAAAATTACTTTCAAAAATGCAACCTTAATTTTATAATCATCACCACCAGATACAAAAATTGGCTGCTGATTATGGAATGCGACACCACGTACTGGACCATCATGCTCGTCAAATTTATCCAACATAACACACATCCGATAATCCCACAACTGAATGATACCACTGTGCAATGACGCCAAAACCCATGGCCGAGTCGGATGGAATGAAATTCCTGAATGAACTTTATAAATATAACATTCAGAATAATGACTGAAATTTAAAAATAGTGATTCAAAGATTAGAAAAATAATAAAAAACGTATGTGCAAAGCTAATAACAAAAGAATGGAGGTAGCAATAAAGTCATGTCTGTTCTGTGAAGAAAAATTTCTTCACAAAAAAGATCACATAATGATATTAAAAAGGATGCATTTTTTTGCAGAAAATAAAACAAGCAAATTTTTCATCCACACCTGGATGACATGGAACTAAAATTTTGGTACTTCGCGTAAAAATAATAATGAGAAACGATGTTACTTGATTTTTACTTTTATTCTCTGCCAAGTTTTAACGATGATGAAATCTGAAAACTCTGCTGATAAGCTTATTCGTTGCTTTTTTGCCAAGTGAAATTGAATCGATTTTACCTACTATGCAAGCAAAAAACTGTTCACAAAAATCACCTTTCACCCGTGCCGAACTTGACTCAAATTTCTTTAAAATTGTCATCGTTTGAGAGTCTGAAACAAACTTTGACTTCAGCTTTGAACATCAGCTTAGTTAGCCGAAGTTGAAAGCATAAGAGCAAACAGCAAACAAAAAAGACAAAACACCAGACAACAACATCCGGAAAAGCACTCCCAAGGACCAGAACTCCATGTCCGCTTACATGACGTCGAAGCTACGGAAACTACGGTGGCTGGTAAACCCATCAAATCAGTTCACGTATGAAAAAAATAATCCCAGACAGTCAATATGACAGAGATGAAGAAATTTTCCAAATTTTTTTTTTTTTTTGAAAAGTTTTTGTGGAAAATTCCATTTGCTAAATTAGCAATCCTTCATATCTAACAATTTTCCAAAATTCAAACAGTTTTTTTGGATTCGAATCGTCATAAAAATTACTGAATGATTAGCTTTAATGCAAGCTCATAACAGTTCATATTCATATTTTCTTACCTGTAGTTCATATTTTGTTTGATTTTCTCCTCCACCGTTTACCTGATTTTATTCATATAACTTTTCCCAGCAAATCATTGTTTTGAAAATTTGCAATTTCATAATAAGATACACTTTATTTCTTTAGGTGAAAAAGATCCACTATAAGAATAAAGTAGAAAGTGATCTCATGATTGCTCGCAATCATTGAATGTATACACGCTATGTAAAGTATATCAAAGCGTTCGGTCGAAATTCATGGTTTAAATGATCCTGTAATCAATGCTCCTTGCTGTTGGATAGAATCACTAATCAATAGTTTATGATTGGCTAATGAAATGCATCACTTTGGTTGAACAGTTCTGATTCTACAGGTCTACACTTATTTGACTCTAAATGAAGTGGACAAAAATTAGATTGGATGACAATGTCACATCCATTTAATTTCATTTAGAATAACGTTAAAGACAAGTGAATAGTCGAACGTAATTATTGCCCCTACCATCATTGTTCACTGCAAACGTTGCAGTTGTTGTTTACGAGAAAACCATTACCGTATGCCAAGATTTTTTTTTCGATTTTTCAAATTCAAATTTTGAATTTTTCACAAATTTATTACAAGAAATTTTTTATTTTAGAAATAAATGTACAATATTTATAACAATTAAAGGCAATTCCACAACGCCATAATTATGACAAAAAATAAATTAAAAGCAAATGTACAATGATGAATGCAACAATAATCAGCATAATAATGGACCATTATTTCAATTGATTGTTTTCTTTTCGTTATCAAACCAGCAATTTCAACAAAAACATACATTATTTTTTGGAAACCAAAAAAACTTTCACTGAAATTACAGAAGAAAAAATTCACTGAAATCAGAAAAACCATAAAAAAGTTTGAGGAAACCCAAAAAAGTTTCTTGCCGAGGATCTTTTGAATTCCGCGAGATTACCATAAAAAATGTTATAGGAGGAAAACACTCATACAAGTCTTTTAACTACAACAAATGTATAGAATGTGAAACCTTTAGCCATATCGAAATAATGGTCACTGATTGCAAATTATGCAAAAAGAAAAAAAAACTAACTCGAAAACTCCAAATAGCTAAATAAAACTGAAGTTACTACGCAATCCCTCACTCATCAGAAATTTTGCCTGTAAAATACAAAGTTTGTAAAAAAAATTCTGATTTCCATTTTTGTTTTTTGCTTCATTTAAAAATAAGAAAATGCACAATGCTCATCTGACTGTCATTTAAGGTAATTAAAAAACGATAACTAAATTAGAAAAAAAAAGTTTTGGAGAAGTGAAATTCACAAATACAGAAAAAAAAATCATATACAAAATATGACAACATTATTTACAATGAGAATCTTTCCAAACACTTCTCCTTCAACAGAAAGATAACTTTTCTAAATTGACCATGAAATTAGCAAACTTCTGTAAAATAAAAACTATTTGACAGTATGTATTGAAATTTATTTCCCTCATGTTATTGTATATTTCATTTCGGATTTATAACTATTTAAATTACTTGCTCTCCATTTCGTTTATGTGAAAAAGTGTTCTAAACACAAAAGATTTTCCACATTTCTTACATGATCTAATGATTGTCTTAAATCAGTTCAACAAGAGGCTCTAAGACTGGCTGGAACTTTTTTGTCATTGCAGCTTTCTTTCGGATAACTGATTTTCGACTGGATTTCAATCCTGTTGTACTTTTGCTGTCTTCAGCAAACATATCGCCAGTGATATATTTCATGTTTTTATTATTAGTCGATGAACGTGTAATGTTGAAACCTCTTCCACTAATGAATTCCTTCTTCTGACCAAGCAGAGAGTGTTGTTGTTGTTGTGACGTTCCACTATGCTTGGATCCATCCGCAATGCTTAAGTGTTCAAGTTGTATCTTTCTTTTGTGACGTAAAAGATATTTGCGATATACATCCGGAACAAAAACGGATGGATTATTTCGATCTCGAACAATTTTTACCGAACTCATGCCCTGCTTCACTTCCTAAAAAATAATTTATAATTAATTGCAGTTTTTTTTTTTTTTTTAAATTGGTTATGATTAAACAGTATTTTTCTGTCTATTATGTATCATTCCCACGGTGAATGCATGCCTACTTGTTCAAATGAGATAAGCCGTCTGCGTAAGGATACCTGTTCAAATGAGATTAGCTGTTGCCAAAAACCAATATTTGGTTCAACTTTTGGTCGTACGGAAGCCAAATGCATATACGCATCGTGCAGCGTTTTACATTTATATTTGGTTAGAAAAGCAAGGCAAATTGTTGCGCAACGTGATACACCTTGTACCGAATGAATGAGAACTTTACCACCCCTGGCTACCACTTTCAGTATCTATAAAATTCTTACCATCATTATACTATACATCTACTTAACTATTTATTTTAATAACCGATTCTTACGAATTCAGTTAAAAAACAACAATTTAAAATCGACTACAAATCGAAATTTTTAAAAAGGAATATACATAATTCCCAATTTTGAAAATATTTAATATTAACAGTAAAACAAACCTTATCACATACAAAATCCAAGTAAGAAAGAGCCCATGAATCTTCATTATCCTTTAACCAAAGTTTGATTCTTGGCAATACGCCTAATGAAGCTGAATTGGGAACCTATAAATGACAGCAAATGTTTTCATCAATATTTTAGTCCTATTAATTCGTCCATTTCTATTAGAAAATTCTAACTCCTTCACCGTCGTGCTACACTGTATCTTATACCACCCAGCTAACATACACATTTAAGTCCAACAAAAAATGTAATGAGCCTTGGAGAATCGGAGGCAACCAGTGAAACTTGACCCACAAAATAATTTTTGTCCCCAATTTCCAATTTTTTTTTTTTTGTAAAAAAAGATAAAAAGCGAATTAAAAAAACCCGTTTTAGCCATGTGTAATTGTTCCTGTTTGAAAGCTGAATACTGGTACCATAAAATCAGGAACAAGAGGTGTATTTCCATGAAATCAATCGTGTGGCACTCCTATTCGCAGAAGTAGCCACCATTATCAGGTGGGGGAAAGGCTCGTACGTGGACAAATATATACCACTGTAACCATCAATCCTAATCAATTTATTATATAAACAGAATAAAAAAAAGAAAGGAGAACGAGGGTGTAAAGGAGTGCAATTCACTTTACTTTTCAGCATAAAACCATTTGAGAAAAAAATCGAAAATATTTCTAGAAAAAACGGAAGAGAAATAAACGTAGAGAAGTCAATGAAAAACTACAATTGCAAGTATGCGGAAACATTTCTAATCCAGATTTCACAAAAAATTGTAAATTCCAAACATCGCCTCATTCAAATTTCCATAAATACTTTCCCAAGCGAAAAAGCACTAAAATAAGCAAACAAATTCTGAAAAAATCACCACAGTAGTATTACTGATTCAATGATTTTGTCCTTTTTTTAATTCGAATTTAAACCAGCTAAATCCGATTTTTCTTGCAAAATTGAAAATATTATAGAAGAGCACTAATTTTATATTGCACAACAAGAAATTCGTTCAATTTCTATTCTCAATTAATTTCTAGTACCATTACCTCATTGGTTGCATTGATGATCATTGAAATGTTGTATTCTTGAATCGTTGATGCTTTTAGGGCACAAATCCCGCTGATGTACAAGCCAGGTAGAACTTCCGATATTCCAGCGTGACTGACGTTTAGTACACGATAATATACTAAACTTCTGGATGATTCGTTAGCAGCCATCACTACTTTTTGTTCTTTAATAAGCAGTATGAATAAAATTTAGCGTAGCCGGACACGTTTCTTAATATTTCCTGAAAATTTTCCAATACGAAAGATTTTTTACTGCTTCAAGCAACCTACGTGAAACGTAGACGTACACGGAACAAAAAATGCCAATTCTACAAAATAGCACTTAATAAGTAAAATGTAAGATGCACAGACCTGTCGTCCGATCGCGGACAATTAACAGGAATTTATGAGAGTCATTAAAAGCTATCTTCATGTCTGATGAAAATTTTCAAACACGAGTCCTGTTTTTGATAACCTGTCCTTAAATGTCCGGCACAGATAGTATTAATGAAAACAACAAGTAAATTGACAACAGAGAAATCCAAAGGGGAAAAAGAGAAATATTATTAATGCTGAAATTTTTTTCTCTGTAACACTCTTATTTTGCGAGAGGAAAAAATGTGATGGTGAAGTTGATCAATAAATCATTATAAATACTGCAATCAGGTTGATTATATTCATTACATATGCTGCCGGTAATTACTTGGTAATCTTATAATGCCCCGCACTAATAACATTCAAAATTGATAATATCGATAAGTGATGTCAAGTTGTGATAATAGTTAGAGAACTGAATCTAACTTTTACGAAGTTTTCAGATGAATTTCTAGAGTAAGAGAGGTACACTACCCATTAGCAAGTGCAATGTTATATTAGGCAAAAAAGACATTCTACAATCTTTCATTGTACCTGATAAAATGATTACTTCCAATGAATTTAGAAATTCAGGAAAGAATAAACAGATAAAGTCAGTAAATGCATATAAATATGTCTGCGATCCTTACATCTGTGAGGTTCATCTGAACCTAAGGAGTAAGTGAAGGATGAGGACAGTTCGGCAAGAAGCTTTCTCTTCAAGAATACTACTTGCTGCAAGTAGAGAAAAAAAAAACCCAAAAAAAGAAAAGAGAAACCAGCCCAAAGCTACATCTCCCCTGACCACTAGACTTACTACCCGAGGCCAACACACACATCTGCTGTGATCATGAAAGAGAATTAACCGAACATCTTTCGAAGTCAGGTGCTGTACAATTTCTGAATGATGGGAAATTAGAACCATGCATGCTACGACAAACAAATTTTTTCAATCCCCACGAACTCGTACAACTTCGGGTCGACATGAACACTGTGAATACTCTATAAGATAAATGGCCTTAAAAACATAACGTGGATTAAACGCTATACTACTCAAGCAAAACCGAGATCGAGAACTATCGAGTTCGCGATAAAAAATTCCGCTGGTAAATCCCGACCGTTTTTTTTTGACGCCTTTATATATTAATTTATCACATAGAAAAACCCTCTGCAAACGATAATCCTTGGTAATTTCAAAGCTCCATTAGACACAAATTTTGAAGCCTTAAAAGGCCTACTAAGGTAACCATGGCGTTGGATTTTGAAATGACAAGGAGCACCTCTCTTTCTAGCTTTGTGGTGAACAAATTCACCACAAAAACAGCCTAAAGACAACATGCATCTTCCATCTAAGGACTGCTAGCTACCTCATCAACTATATCCTAGTGTGCTGAAAAAAAAGAGCTGTAAGCAGTGAAGCGAGATTGCCAATTGGACGAAAGCTTTATACACACATTTCCTACTCCACTTCAAGCCTAAGATGACCTTACGAGAAAACAATCTGAAAAAAAAATTTCATTCCAAATCGATGGTCTGAATACTTGCAAATTCTCGTCAATGCCATTCCTCAAAAAACGAGAAAAACAAAGCTGCGTGCATTCCGTCTACACTGCAACAAACTCTTAATACACAATGTAACAAATGAAAAAGGGCCAGGTAACCGAGATAGACAGAATTCCGCTTAACGTCTAGAAACGTGAAGGCCAAACACTCCAGCTTGCTGTACATTCTTGACGGCAACGTGAATTACGATCAGATTTTCGTAGTATAATCATTACCACTCTATGCAACGACAAATACAATTGCGTGAAATAAGACTGTATCCATGCATCAGTATCATTAACGATTCTCTTCAATCAGTCACGCCAAATCTAAACATTGCAAAACGGAAGTTATGCCTGGCACTGTGCCGAGAGTGACTTGTTCAACCTTTTAGGATCTCAACGTCTACACTCCAACCATGACCTGTGCCGAGAGTGACTTGTTCAACCTTTTAGGATCTCAACGTCTACACTACAACCATGACTTCGTACGAGAACTACTCTGTGCTGATCACGCCATCTTTCTCGCTCTCTCCGAAGCATCTTTGCTATCTTTAAAAAGCTACTTTTTTCAAAACTGCTCTGCTCTTTAATCCGCACATCACAACAGGAATTAAGTTAGATTACCACCTTTAAGAAACATCAATCTGATACTTCCATCGATGAAGAGATGGACAACAGAGCATCAGAGGATTCGGTACAACAAACATCTGAAGATCAGTACAAACAACTTGGCAGATATATAGTTCTGCCTGCCCCTAATATGGATCTGGTCATCTACCTTTGTCAGCCATTTACTTCCACCGCTGCCCCCATTTTCAAAGCACCCAACATTACACCTTCTTACAACCATAAGCATCCATTCCACTGCCACTGAAGCTGTTAGTCACCTTACTCAGCAATTGATTTACTCGTAACACGTACCTCAAGATGCGATATAAAGACCCACGGAAACAATGCCTTAGTTCTGGCTATACTGATTATCATCAACAGTCCATGCTGATCTGATCAGGAACGTGACGACGCACACCACCTGTAATGTTGTTATCTTCTTTAGCGTATCACACGTGAACAACACGCCTCGAAACATAAGCATTGTCCATCTGACTAAACAACCTTACGCAACACCCACACACCCACGCCTCTGCAACGGATATGAAGAGGACCGGCTACACCAAACCAACACCACCACGGTGATGTATGTATGTATGTCTCCATGCGTACTTATGCACGTTTGCGAGCTTGTGTATGTGTGAGTCTGTCTGTATGTATATGATGCAAGGAAGGATTTGAAAGTGTCACAAAGGATAGAAATGTCGATTTTTGAAATCATCTCCGAAATCTTAAAAAAAAAAAACAAAAATCACGAAAATCCTTCATGACATGACACGTAGATGAGTAGAAGATATGAGAAGCAACAGGAAAGGTTGTCGACATAAAAAGTTGTTTTTAGAAACTCGCAGAATATCGATGATTCTTTTAATTCATTTAAATTTCATTCTATAAAACCAAAGAAAAAAAGCAAATATTTTAAAAAAGAGATCTAAAAACAGGACCTTTGAAGAGATATTAATTTGATCTGATATTTTTACAAATGAAATTTGAAATGATAACAAATGACAAGGTGGCAAACGAGGTCAGCGTTTATGAATGGAAATCATTTTATTTCAATTTACCACAATTAATTAGCCAAAAGGTCCCTCGATCACGTAATTCCTTTCCTTTTCTCTACTCTCCTCTCTCGCATTTGCTCTTTTCAACCGCTAACCCTTGCCCTTCCCGCTCTCTGACCATTTCCCGCATTCATCACAGTGCTTACCATCTGCAACGTTCTTTAACCGATCAAGTTTTAAATGATAATGTTAATTCTGATAAGATTTGATTACGGGAACTTCTTACTAATCTCCTCCGTACTTTACCATTTCTCACTTTAAGGAAAAGTTTCAATATTTATTGCAAATACGGCAAAGAAATTCTATTATTTTTACCTATTCCCAATTAATGGAACTTTCGGTAAAGTAGAAGCTTAAAAGTCCAATATTTTCATTGGGAAACGCTATTCTGATATCCAAAATATAAATCAATGATAGTTGACTTTTTTGTTTTTGTGCCGAAAAAAAACATTTTTTACTTTTCTAAGAGAATAAAATTATATTTTTTGAATAATCTCCGACGATCATTTATGAAAATGAAGGTAAAATAATTTAGGTAAATCACAAAAGAGATTATTAGAAAAAATTCCCCAAAATACCGGAAAAAACCTATCGTTAAAATAAAAAGAATTAAAGAATTCATTTCCCGAATGAAAATGCTTCTCAAATTTTCGCATATAAATTACAAGAATTCCGGATTTAAATATCTTAAGAAAGCGTTGAAAATGATGATGAAACTTCACTTCACACAACGAACGAATGAATGAACGAACCACTGTAGCTCTTTGCAATATATACTTTCAATGTTAATACAAAGAAGACAAAGACGGAGGAGGAGAGAGAGGAAGAGATGAAAGTGCACGGAGAGGAGTGTGAGAAAAGGAGAGAAGTGAAAAGATAATCGATGAAGTACTTTGTTTCGGGAAAACGTGGCGATCAAATTAATTTGCCCAAATGCAGTTCAACCAATCTTAAATCCCTTGGTCTTTCATCATGCTTGTATGCAATGCTTTACCATCCTTACAGTCCGTTAGCGATGCATTTATGGTCTTTGCGTGAGGTAACTTACTTATTTGCTTCCCTGATCCTTGGTGACCCCTACCGGACCAACTGTACAAACCATCCTCCATTGCTGGATCATCACAGCAACCAGCTGGAGGATTTTACTTTCCTACAGTGCGTATGGAAATTCAGTCCACTGCGTATTTCATTGCAACTCTTCCCTTTCACAACTTTGTCATCTATTTTTACTTAGGAAAAGAGGAATTAAATAATTGAAAGAGAAAAGCAAAGGAAGGAAATCCCCAAGCACCGCAACTTTGCAAACACGCTTACCATCTCTACCTCACCTCCATCTCTTTACCTCACACTCCATTTCTCTTTCTCTTCCTCTGTCCCCTACTTATTTGATAAATATCCATTCGATACAAATTGCGCTCCCTTACATCATTGATGTGCACATACCACCAGCAGAGAAAGAGACGTAAAGAAAGAAGGAGAAGACAGGGGCGAGATGAACAGACAATGACGCAAAATAAAATGTTTTTCCAGAGCATGTAGAGAAAGTGTGATGTCACCAACCCTGTTAAGATCACTTTGACTGATTCAATCCAAGTAATACGTGTCTCACAAGCAGTGATAACGTGCGGACTATTGGTGCCACGAGCCAGGAAGAAACCGACAACAATATCAAACGACATCGTTTTAAGCGCTGATCCCACAAAAGGGAGACTCATCAAGAGAAACTCGGCGCTTGTCGAGGTTAGAAAACTAAAAATCAACGAACCGGATTCCCAATTGTCGGCGGAGGAACAATACAAAGCATACGAAAAGCAGGAAATGAATTTCAAGGAAAAACGACTACAAGTGGAACAACACATTACGACACTGAAAAGAATCAATGAAAAGTGGCTTGATTTTCTACAGAAATTACCACCTAATCAACGTGAGGAGGAAAATCAACGATATGCTGCAATGACTGAAGACGAAGAAGGAATTTTGCGCTTGATCGAAGAAGCTCGAACAGCCAAAATAAAACTTACTATATATGCATGGAAAACATTCAAACAGCGACGCAGCAGTTGCAACGGTTAATGGAACGAACACCGAGAAACAGTGCCTGGTCAGAGCAAACACCAATTCAGCAAGGACATGAATCAAGAGAAGTAAGTCGCCAGTTAATCGTTAATCTACCACAACTGCCACCCCAATGTTCAACAGTGACCCGAAACAATGGCCTCAATTTTGGGCCGGGTTCAACGCAGCCGTGCATTCTCAGCCCATATCCGACATCCAAAAACTCAACTATCTGATATCGTACCTCGAAGGTGAAGCTTTACAGACGGTGAAGTCAGATGTCAGCCCAACATTTCTTAGGTCTCAATTTAACGTGTCTTGCCACCGTTGTCTTGGTCTTCCTCGGGGTTGCTTTCCTTCTACTTTTATTTGAAGTCCTATCTTGGGGAACTTCTGTGCATCGACTCTT
>JABVXS010000537.1:0-28924 GCA_013365335.1 Madathamugadia hiepei
TGAAATTGGTGAAATTTACTTTCATGCTAAAAGAGATCAGGGACGTGCCATTAAACGATTTTTTTTGTATATGTGCCGATGTGTCTGTGTGTTTGGTGTGAAGTGTATGCGCATGTATCCATTTTAACCTTTCCTTTCTTCATCCTTCTCTTCATATGTTCGCACGCCTACTAATAAAATCGTTTAATGGCACGTCCCTGATCTCTTTTAGCATGAAAGTAAATTTCACCAATTTCAGCTGAATTCAACTTCTAGTTCTTGTAACCTTCCACTTACTTTCTTTTCTATTTTTCTGAATCCTTGAAATGATCTAGCAAATTGCATCATTTAGAATGATCATAATTCAAATGCATTACTTCAACAACTGAATTTCATTTACGCGTGACTTTTTCTTGGCCCACCTAATAGCAATGACACGATTGATCTATCTTACAGTGGTAGTTGGCAGAACATCCTACATGTGCATTCATTGTCCTCTGCAAAATTTCTTTGAAGGAGTGGATAGTGAATGATAAGAAACTCAGCAAATTTCAAAAATGGATTCCGCAGAAATGTTTTTCGAACCTTTCTCCAAAATCCTAACTGTTCAACTGTGATCATTTGCGATCGTATTTCAGTTACACACAAACGAAATTTGCTTTAGCAACAGTGTTTCTGCAAGTAAATTGAAGTGACCGTCGTAATTTTAGAAAAAAAAAAAAAATGGTGAAATATCTCCCATAGGATATCCGAAAGAACTTTTGATCTACATGTTTTATTGCTCGTATTTATATCCTTCCACTTAACTGTATGATGAAGTGGTATTAACGTACCTGTAAAAACTAAATCCAAAGAACATGTACAGTTACGGCTCTTAAACACTGAAAAACGTCAGCAGTGTGAGAATTTTAACGGATTCGTAAAACAACATTCCGTCATTTGGCATGACAGCGTTAAATCACATCCAGACACACACGCGTACACACACAAAAATGCAAACTTATGCATATCTACAAAAATGCGTTCCCATTGAACATCTTTCACTTGACGTCTCATCATCATCAGCTCTCCTGTAAATTTAAGTTCAGCGCAGATTTTATTGTATTTGTCACATGTCGCTAATGTTCAATACTTTGTTAAAGCGGTATTTGACTGGAACTTCCAATTTCCATTAATGGAACTGCGAATTTCGGAAAAAAAATGTGTTGCGAAGCAGTGAAAAATTTAGTCTGGATGAATTTCTTCTGTGAGCTCAAATTGAATGAATGATAATTAATTGAACAGCAATTCATGAATCACCGTTGCACTATTCTTAATTTCACTTCCATTCTTGCAAAATGTCTATCGACTTCGATCATTATTAATAAGAAAAGACCAGCTGGTTTGAAGAGTGATATCCATGAAGTAAGGAAAAACCTCATGCGAGAAATGCTTCTCTTATGATTTTGTGATCAATATAAGGAGACGGTACAATGAAATTGACTGTTGATGGACCACTGTATTGGTATTGTTGGGCACAGTCTTATCTGATGCCAAATCATTGCATGTGGGATTTGATGGAGCTGTCAACCAGGAGATTCCAGTAAGGTCACTAATGCAGTGCAAATGATCGACAATCTTTCTTCCTCGCTAACAACAAATGTTACTGTCGTTTAGAAAGAAAAAAACGCAGTAATGCGATGGCATTAAATCATAATAAGGTTATGATAAAAGAAGTGATAGACAACCTCTTACTATCGATTATTTGATAAATTTCATTTAGATGGTATCACAATCTTTACAAGCTAAAGTTCCACAAATTTGCTGAATGATGTTTAACATCAATAAATTCTCAATCGAATTTCCCCTTCAAACTTTCCCAGCCTATCAAAACGGGATTTCAGATTTTTCCATTAGCGAAAAAAGCTGATCAACTGAACAAAAGTATGGCAGATCTAGTCTTTCCGTTGCTTATCATCGTACTTCAGTAATGTATAAGAATAACGTGAATGGTGGGTTGTGATGAGATTTCACATTCTTCTTGGATTTTGGGAAAATCTTTTCTTCAGAATAGAAATTATTCTCAAATGATGGATGATGGAACATTTCATTTCTGACTTTTTCAGCAAATATTTTACCTGTTGAAACTTCTTGGATTAAATATTATTCACCGAAAAGTTTTGGCAAAAGCTTGAAAAAATATTTCGATAAAATCAAAAAATTGAATTGACACCAAAGCGTCAAAATGTCATTAACTATCTACATCAAAAGATTGCACTGTGTATCTGCAACGTCTTCTGTGGTTTACTTTTGACGCCTCTTTGTCGCCAGAAAAATGCCAAATTTACAAAAAAGGTAAATAGAAAATGAGATAAGAAAGTTTTTTATGATTATTGAAAACCTCATTAAAATTTTGCAGTCCCACTTACATTGATACCAATACGTTTGAAATGCAATCCTGGTTTCCTTGGGATGTGAATCTGATGAGAGTACAAATACCTGATACATCTATTAGGTGAAGATGTTCGTCACTAATCTAGATGGAATCTTTATCGCTGTACCACATTTTCAAAAGACAAAACTCCAGCTAGAATGTACTCTAAAATAAAATAAAAAAACAGTGTATCAATGCAAAGGGACTGACATCTCACTTTCAAGCTCCTCATTTTGTAATCCAGAAATCAGCAATTTCAAATCCAAATTATTGGTAAAGCTTGAATACTCGTCGTACCTTCCTAATGGCAGCAAGTAAAACTTTCTTGCTTCCGTTTATCAAAAAATTGTTCAGCGGACTGATTTATCTATTTAAGCATTTTGCTGTTCTTCGTTGAATTACCGCAATTCATTAAACAAAAATTTATGTTTCCAAGTAAGCTCTCAGTGCTCTTTCCGTTTAGTATTTGCGTCTGCGATCACGAATATGAGAAAGAGTGAGACTTTAGTGAGTTAGCATTGTACCGTAACATAGAGACAAATGAGATGACGCATGGTGTTTGAGACAGACTGCAAACGGTTGTCAACCCACTGATGGAGATGCGCTCCATTTTTTGAAATTTCTTCACAGTTTTCCGCGATTTATTTTTGTCAAGATCCAATAATCATTTTTAAAAAAGCCTAAGTGATCAATGTGTTTGAGGACGACCTGATGTGTAGAGATGTAAAACTGCCTGGATTGCTTGAAAATTTTTCTGAAGAAAAGTCACTTTTGTCATTTTTTCTTTTTTGATGATTGAAAAAAGAAGTAAACTTTAATTGTTTAGAATGGACATTAATTAGAGATGACATATGTCAGGCGCTGTAGAGCATCTCTAATACAACACTTCGTACACACATGACGTATACACACAACATGCATGTATGCATGCCTACATATCACTCAGTTACTTCCAGTTCATTGGTGTAACAAAATTTTCGCTATCGATAGAGAAATCTATGAACTATATGATGAAAATAGAGAACAAAAAAAGTCATTCTGAATATAACTTGGAGGTTATTTGCCACTATTGAACTGATTATTAAGTTCTATTCGGAATTTCTCGAATTTTACACTTAAGAGCCTCCTCTTTTAAACGAATTGAACCGACAAATGCTCTCTGTTATTTTATGAGCGAGAAGTTACTGTACCAAGGAAGCTTACCGGAATCTTTCTTATAAGTGTGATTAGCTTGTGTGAGTGGTGGCAACTGTGCCAAGCCAACGGCACCAGGCATACCCATCGGCCATTGATTGTACCATTGGGTTGAAGAGTATCGCAGTGCACGATCGTAGAAATCATTTTGCATCGCTTGCTGCTCCTTTTTCGCAGCCAAATTTCTCAGTACTCGGTTGATCGACGATACCTGGAAGCATGGTGATTTTCGAGAAAACAGAAGCTGCCGCTCCAGCAGGATATGGAAATTTTCAAGGAGAGTTGATTCTTATGATGGAACTTTAAATTTATGATCAAAACTTGAATCTGAAAACAGGGTCACAGCACTATGATACGAAATCATCTCTTTGAAGATTTAGTTCCATCAGTTGTCATGTGCAGTAATAGAGTACTCAAAATGTACTGCTCGTGTTATGCTTATCTTATATCAACTCGTGAAAGCTGAAGCGACTTGCCTGTAACATCTTTACGAGGTCACTACTGACATCCTCACGAGGTCACTACTTCCAAAATACACTCATGCACCACTACCCGTATTTTAGCTTGTCTTTTAACTGCACATTACTACTGACAGCATAGCAAATGCAATAAAAATCTATTTTATGACCAACTGTGCCGAGTCAGTAGACATTCTATAACATAATCATCAATCCCAAACTACGGCAACAGAAAAAGCAGTAGTCAACAAGTTGGGGAAAGAAGAATTTGTTCTCCGTCAACGCTACTGTTGCTTGCACAAGGAAATAGGTATTTCACAATAAGTTGAATATAACAAAGTAACACATAGGATTTACACTCATGACCCAATTTCTTGCATTTGAAAGAAAGAAACAAAGACTTTTATAGAATCAAAAAAAACCCAAAACTTTAATTGCCGACCGAAAGTTCAGTTTCGATTGAACTAACCTCAGTATGTGCATTAAACAAATCATGGAATTCTGAGATACTAAAGAACTGATATTTGTGAGCAGAATTGATTTTTTCAGAGGTCTACACACTTCATCTTAAGAGCTGGTTCGCATTTATTTCATGCACAGTTTTGAAATGTGGTTTGCAAAGGTTACTAAGGATTGCTCATCTTTTTTTCACGGATGAAGAAATGGAAAATTAGTGGGGAAATAAAAAGTGGGGTAAGGCTCCAAATAGTCATAAATGCTGTGACACTATTTGTTAATCTCATTGAAGGTTATACACTTCATTTACAGCAGCTAGCTGATCCAAAATAACAGCACGGCAATATTTCCTAGTTCTTCGTTGGTTTCGGTAAATTCTTCAGTTTTTTCTTTTTCAATCAGAGATCATCAGTATATGATGAATAAATGAATGCTTCCATGAGTTACTTTAATGGAGGAAATTTATCAGTCAAGTTACCTTTCTTATGAAGTTTAAAAAAGAAAAGCAAAATAATCGAATTGGAAGGTAATAGTTACTGAAAGCATAAAATCTCCTTGCTTCAAGGCAAAAATGATTGCAACTGTAATGAAGTCCTCTAGATGTAATCTCTTGACTTTGTATTTTCCAACTCTCAAAGTAAATGCCACTAGCTGAGAGATAGAAAATAGAAATTTAACGAAGAGAGCTTCGCGGATCCATTCTATTTCTCCCATTTCTTTTTTTCAAAATCAAGCAGTGACAGTAATTGTCCATAAGACACAACTCAAATCTACGTCAGTTCACTATTCTCAGTTGTTGGCAATTTAAAGAGATCCAGTTGCTAGGCTCTGGTGAGTGATTACGATTTATCGCAGTTGTGGCTTCAGCTAATATTTTCTTTAAAAAACTAGTTGCATATTCATAAAATACACAACATGCATTTTCAGATTACGAAAGACTTAAATATCGACTTCTTGCTATATTTTTACATAATAAATTTCTTGCAATATTTTCGCGATAGCTTATGGAATTTAACAATAGAAGGAAAGCCAGAAATTGTTTCCGGAAGAATAGTTCTTCGATTTAAATTGGCATTTAAATGATATTCACACCGCTTTTTTACCACTCCTCACATTATTTCTGCTATTTGTAGCAGTATTTTAAAAAACTTTGGGTAAACTGAAAGTTAGAAATTCCATTCTTCAGCTTATTCGGAAATGATCTAAAAGAGAGCATTACGAGATAACAAACTACACCTCAGCATGCGATTTAAATTTGCCATAGACTTTGTCAAAATTAAAAGGGAATTTCAACATTTGTTTTGAGCTCTTCAACTTTCACGAAACAATTTCATATGTGAAGCATATATCCAATGTATTTCCACTGAACTCAAAACCTAAAGATTTTTTCGTTGATTACCTACTGAAATTCGTAACAGTAAATAAAAGGTTTTGCAATTCGAAAACATTCTCTGTCGAAAAGTTTAATTTTTTAAATCCTGGCATTAATTTTTGCTTGAATAGAGTTTTAAGATTACCTTAAATTAGTCACTTCAATTTAAGAAAATATCAAATACTTTGACATTTTGAAACTTACGCTGGGTATTGTATCCGGAGAGCACACCTTTTCGTGTAGTAATTTATCTCGTATTTCCCATGCAAAAATAGATGGTTGTTCGCGTTTGTAACTTTCAATTTTATCGCATACATTAACTGTCGCAACACGAGGTTTCGAGCCACCGATCGCTCGTGGCCTAATTGTACCGGACTCATAATATCGACAGAGGATTTTCGATACGCAGCTGAGATTGTTGAATTTCAGAAACTTTCAACTAAGGTGTTTATTAATTACAAAACTAGTGTTAGTGAAGGAATTCCACAATATTCGAAACTGGAAGAAGCTTTCAATCGCCACTAATGAATTCCTTTTGGAATCATTTAGCCCTAGGATTCTATACTACTTAAAATCTGTAAGATTATCGAAAAGCATTGTGTAGTTTAAGAGTACAGCGTGTTTTTGTAATGTTTTTATAAACTTTGAAAGAAACCGTTGCATTTTGCTTTCACGAGTTTATACACACGTTGCTTCTGGAATTCGATTTTTTTCATTTCTTCAAGCTCAACGCAATATATCTTTAATCTAGGCTTAACATACCCTGCCAAGTAAGAGGACTTGGCTTATTCCTGAGAGTTTGAATTATAAGTCCACACTGCTGTCTGATTATAACTTCTGCACGTGGAAGAACGGGGCTTACAGAAAGAAATCAAATTTTTACCCATTAGAAACTTGCAAGATTCTCGAAATGTCGCATGGTCGAGCTCCTTGATGTGCCAAATCAACGATTTTTTGGCGCGTTGAATCAGGCAATGGTCGACCATTGACAAATACTCCACCAAGCTGATTAACACCTGTGTGTCCAGAATCTGTAATTAGCTCCATTAAGAATCTGATTTGCAATCTGGCAAACCTTGAAAGACTTTGCTTCAGTTTTTGAAGTTTGAAAATAACAAATGAATAATAACTGCAGAAAAGTTAGAATTTAGGGAGAAGAATGATGGAAGATAGTTTGCTTATCCATTCATAAAATTATTGGTTGAATCTTCATCTCAAATAGACAGCAGTAGTGTGTTTCAAAATTTGTACTATCTTTTTTGTAGCGAAACTGATGACGGAAGTGAATCTGATTTTTCCAAATATCTTTTCAGAAGTATGCAAAAGTCTATTTTTATTTCAGCTGAAATAGTGGTAAAAATTGTTGTTTTTCAAATGGGCTGATAGAAATATAAATTGCGCTGAAATTATTGTTAAAATAAGTGATAGCTGTAATCTTCGCTTTCTTCCTAAGGAATGAAAATCACACTTTTTTTCATAGACCACTTCGTTATTTCCCGTGATTTTGTTTAAAAGTACAAAATAAAAAGAAATGTTCAGAAGATTCTGCATGTTGCTTATTACATCACCGTTGGATGATAACTTCGGTTGGGTCCAAGTAAAAGGTTGTTCCATCAAATCTATACTTATTAGTCATGCCGCTTTTCAGAAGGTTAAGATACACCATTTTCAATATTTTTATGAGGAGAGATATCAAGAGACCACTGGCCGAGCATGATGAATGATGCTGTGTTTCCGAAAATGCTGCCAAAAAAATTTGGAAAACTTTTGAAGAGTATTACTGCTGTATATATTCCAAGTTTAAGGTGTCATTTTAATTATACAGTACTGAAACTGAATGTGACGAATGAGATCATCTCTAAAAAATTATTTTCAAATTGAATTTAGTTCTGGGATAAAATTTCCGTCATTATTCTTACAGCAAATTTTAATTGGAAATCAAAAAATTTGCAGTCAAGAGAATATTTCTGAGGACTAGCAATTATTCCATCGCAACAAATATGCTGATGGGATACAATAATAATGTGGGAGAAGACATCAAGGTAATACTATATAGCCTTTTATAGGACTAAATGGGATTAACTTTAACGGGTCACTGCCACTTCTTCGCATTCCTTTTATATTGTTCTCAATACAATCCATCCCATTGATTATCATCTCAAATTATATTCTACTCATTTCAAATTAACTCAATTAAAACAGCTGACCACAGGAGAAAAATAATCCAATTAAATTTATTTGAAGTATTTATTTTTGGGTATGCAGACGCACCATTTTGTTCTGGAATGCTTTCAGCCTGAATTTTTTGAATTAAAGAGTTGAAAATGAGCTTTCAGTCCTAAGAGATTTTCGTATAAACCAGAAATAGTGCATCATGCAAACTGCAAAGAAGAGCACTCGAAACGAATTTAATAAGTAATGAAAATTCCATTGTTTGAGGTAGGACGGGTGAAAAAAAAGTTGCATTTGCAAGACCCCTAGATCAGTTAATTGCACACAACGATGCAAAAAACAGTAGGACGGTTCTTGTCGGTAATATAGAGATACCGCTTTGAACAAAATTAGCATTATTTTAGGATTTGGCGACTAATCTCTGAAGCGAACAGCTCGTTCAATCTGCCATATGTTTCATCTTTTTGATCCTTTCTTTGAGCTCCAATTAATTCACGAATTCATTTTTCAATTAGAGCTGACTTATCAATATCGATTCTGCTGACAACCAGTCTTGGACTTGGTATTGCGATCGTAAAAATAAAATTTTTAAAATTCTCTCAAAAAAATGTGCTCTTGTTTCTTGCAGTGAAGAAGTGAGAAAATGAATTTGGAATAGCCCACAATTTCCAATGGGTACAAACAAAAATCCTTTCAAACTAAATTTTGATGACTTTTTCTCTTTGAAGCAAAGCGAAGCATCACTATTCATTATTTCGAACCAATGGTAAATTCAATATTTGTTGGGATTTCTTAACAATGATGGCAATCATCGCAAACTTCTTGAAAATGCAGTTGCTGGCTGCACTTAGTGACTAATCGGATATATCATGGAAATGTGCAGAATTTTTTGAACAAATGATTCTCACTGTTTGTTTTGATAAATTCGGTGAAATTAATATGAAATACTAACTACGCAGAAATGTGATGCATTTGTCAAATAGTAGCTGGAGTCATTCAGGTTTCAATTTGTACTGCTTAGGAGAAAATGGAATTGGCAAAGAAGCGAAATGGAACTGAAGCTAAAAATAACTCGAACATCACTGCATTCAATCAATTAATTTTTCAGATGAAAAATAAAATAACCCTTGTGGTTTGGTAATAATGACCTCAATGATAATGGTCAGTTTGAAAACAGTGGCCATCATGGAATCTGGCTAACCATGGGGGGTCCATTTTGTAGATGATAACGCACCGCAGAAGCTCTCATCAATCATTTCTCGGTGGGCTAACTGCCCACGTCCATCAAGCAATTGGACGAAGTACTTTTCATCATGCAATAATTGAAATCATCACTTACTGTAACCGTGTAGAACGAAATTTTGTTATTATTCAACATAGTCACTGCAAATTTGTTCATTTCTCGAAATGCTCATATAGTTGTAAGTTCTTTTGAACAAGAAAAATTTAATTTTGTTCAATTTTAATTTTAAGAAGTTGAAAAAGGTAGCACAAAGAAACTCAGTTCCTCTACATCATGGTAACATCATAACACGTAATGATATCTATGAATAAAGTAAAGATCATGATTTGGAACTTCAAATGAATTTTTGCATGATTGTGCCAGTTAATGTATTTATATTGTTACTTTGATTGGTGCTGTTGTTATTATGCGTTACTGTAACTCAAAATTTAGCCTACCGTTACTGTGAAATTATATTTTGTCTACTCTGCAATAGTACTGAAAAACTTCGAAATGCTTGCAAGTGTTTTCAAATTTTATTCAAAAATTTCCACGACTTTCTTTACATTTTCATTGTTTTTGCTACGATTGTGATGCAAAAAGAGAATCGCCAAAAGCGGTTATATTGGCTACAGCATTTAAAACATACAAGTAAATCTACCTGAGTCCTCTCTGAGTTTTCTTCCTTTTTCTCCAGGAATGCAAGTAATTTTCGGAGAAATGCGTAATGCAGAGCAAGAAAGTGTCTTCTTCAATGGGTTACGGTAGCGGTTAATAAATGTTGCTCGTGCCTATAAGCTTTGTTATGGTTGACCCCTGTGCTCATCATCGAAAAATGCAACAGTTAGCATATTGCAATGTGATGATAGATGATGATCATTGTTTGGCACAAATTCATCTGAGCTCATTTACTTACAGCAGTCAGTCTTAGCATTGGAATAACTAACGTATGGCTTGCCAAAGGAATGTTGTCTGATTCCTTGAATATTTCCCTACTCTAGTACAACTATTAATAACGGACCAAATTTGGCCACGCTATAAAATGACTACATTCATTCAATATGAATGAATAGTAGAGATATGCTTGAAGGAATAGGCTGAACCAATTGAAGAACTAAATGATCCCAACTTCCTCAGTCAAGTTTGTCGAAAAGAGCGGCAAAATTGTATTCCTTTATCATTGTATCAGTCATGCAATAGAGATGCATTCCTGCTATGCATGAATTTATTCATTTATGACATTTTAATAGAACTGCAGCAGTTTTCCTCACTTTTGGAGTTTTTTTTTTCACGCAATCCATCCACCATCGTGCAGTGATTAAGATCCCGGATTTTGAAATATGAAAATTATGCTAGAAGGGGCAATGTGAAAAGTAAAGTTATTGTGTTAGGGCAAAACAATTCGGAAAAGTATTGGCGAAAAAAACCCAGGCCAAAGAGATATGTAATTTTCGGGCTCTGTCCTTGTTTAGTAGTATTGGATATCTATCATCACCAGCGGTCTGTTTTCAGTGCAACAACTCTGCTAGAGAGCTCAGCTCAATCAACATAATGGCCTTTCTTCCTAGTTGAGCCGAGTCGTATCTCCCTTTTACCTTTCACCTCACCGGCATACCTTTCAAACCCAAATTCTATTCAGATATCCTCCCCATTATTACCATATCATGCTTCATAATGGGTCCACTCTAGTCTACACAATCCGACTCATCTCAATTTCACACCTACACTTTCAACATTATCATACAGTAACCAACACCATAACTACTTGCTTTATTCCATTATAGAATCACCAATGGAGAAGTGTGGTGTGTCGAGTTAAGTTTGCTTATTTCGTGGTTTTATGACACCAGTTGCTAGGTTAGCGGTACTTTTTTATCATTACGGCTCCTAATGAATTTGATCTAAACATGGCAGTTTATATCATCCCTTAGAAGAGATGTACCAACTTGAACCAGTACTAGTTAAATTATTTAAAGGCTGCAAGTTTTTAGAATTTGCATTGATTTGACTTTGAAAATAGGAAAAGTGCTGCTTTCAGTCTTTTAGTTTTTTGTAGCATTTATCTGAGAAAAGCTGTATAAAAGAAGACATAAAATGCTTACAGCGAATTCCCGGTTTCTTTATAGAAATTAATGATTTCGTTTTTCTTTCCTTTGGATTTGAATGAATTGCCGTAATATCCAACAAAGAAATAGCAAACGATGTTGGGTTGTTTGCTGTCAAAGTGTCGCCTATAAGTTGGCCATCAGTTAATGCAAGAAGGACAAACTCCTTCACTATCATCAGTTTCTCGCCGTACCATAAAAATCATTGTCGTAAATTTGAGGGTGAAAACTGGAAAATTAGCCGGTTCGAAAATGAGGAGGAATAACAGTTAGGAGGAACCGTATGATCGGCTGTAACAACCATTATTCGTCATGTTCTCACATTTGTAAAACATATCAAACAATGCTACCGCCATCGCCTTCCCATCACTTTCCAGTTTTGACTATAGTATCAATCAATTTTTCTTCAACAATCATTTCATCAACAATCCAATCAATTCCAGCAATTAATCAATTAATTGCAGCAAACATGCAAAATTACAGCATACCCTTCCGTTAGCTAAAATTTCACATTTTATGATGGACACCTAACAGCAGCATCGGTGGCCCAATAGTAAAGAAAACATTAAGAGTCGAATGTTAGGTAAAATTCAAATCATTTGGAGAAGATGACTTTCAGATAAACATAAAAAATTTTATTGTTGCATTTGAATGGTAGTCCATTCGTTGTTCCAGAAAAATTGACTTCATTTATATATTTTTTGTTTTTTTGTTATCATATATATTAACAGAAGAAAACGTGGTTGATGGCAATCTGAGCTGAAACGAAACAGAAATCATATACCGTTTTTAAAATTATTCAACAAATCTCTCACGATTTGAGATCTTCCTGAAAGCAAGAAACTGTTTAGACCCTGAGCATTAATGTTGAAAAATGCAAATAAGCTTGCTCCATAAATTGTTCGAAGTGAGATTTGCAATCTTTTAATTCATTAATCGGAATAAATACACTTATTATTTTATTCTTAAACGTTTATAAATGTTTTTTAAATGTAATTTAAATATCGTATGAAGTCAATTTTTCCGAGCCGGTGGGAGACGGGACAGTCTTTTTAAACAAACTTCGACCAAGTGCATTTCAACTCAAATTCAATGACTTTTTGAAGACCAATAAAAAGCGATTCGTGTGATTTATGTGACTTGTCAGAAATGGCAATTTGGCAATTTGTTAACAATGCAATTCATGCACTGTCCTTCTTGGAACGCAACCTGTCACTTCCGTACGCAGTTAAATTTCTCATTGGTAACGGTTTTTGTCAAATATTCAATTTTTGCGGAAAAAACCTCTTAGAGGTGCCCAAATTACCCAATAGCACCTTTTGTTGGGTAAGTGCGCCAAGTTTCAAATTTAATAGATTTGTTTGAAAATTTAAATTGATGTATGTTAGAAGTATATATAGTATACTTCTATGTTATATGTACATAGAATAAGTGCAGAGAGAGCTATTATAAAAAATTCTATGTGAGACAGTACGCAAACCTTTCGTTTAAAGCTGAAAGGCGAAAGAGCGTTTTGCACTTGCAAATTTGCCAGAAACCTAAATGTGAATGAGAAAAAACAAAGATTGGTGCCATAATGCTCCAATTTTTTAATAATTATACAGCCTTCATAAGGGTATAAGTCTAATCAAATGAGGCGTTATAAATCAAGAATGCATGGAAACAATGAAAAATGAAGGTCGCTGAGGAAAAAAATCGGAAAACAAAATTATGAACTGTAATACGAGGAAATATGAGGAGCAGGAGAAAGCAAACTGAATAATGTTGTTGGACGGCAGAGCAACCGATCACTGTGCCGTATATCTAATAAATCTGCTCGATGTAAACTTCGGTTTTTAGTCTCCCTTGTGAAAACTAACTTGGCATAATTCCTACATTAATATTTTTTACTAAACAGTATTAAAAAACTTGACAAATGCCTCCAACTAAATTGTATTAAACGAAATTTAGGAAAGTAGCGTATTTTAATTACAATAAATTATGATGTGAAAACTCATCCAATCAGATTTTAAAGCAGCTTCGGATGAATCGAGTGAGATGAAAGCTTTTCGGTAGAAACGATTAGTAAATGGATTACCAATAATTCAAAATTAGTTCAGCAATTATTTAAGAACTAAAAATCTTTTCGAGCGATGCTTCCATTGTGATTTGGAAAACTTTAATTTTTTAAATTGAATTTTTATAAATGTGAACTGAATGCTATCAGTTTTATCTGTTCCTTTTACGTCAGTTGGTGAGAGAAAAGAGAATTAGTAAGTGGTGATGAATCCTCGAGAGAATATAAAAATTAAATTAATTGGATGATGCTATAGTTGACACCTAGTTTAAATGATGCAGATAAAAGAGTTGACTTCTTCTTTCTACCATGCATCTTTTCATATTTATACGTCGAATTAATTTGGAGGCCTATGCAATTATCTGACTGAATTCTAAGATTTGCTCAGCAATATGATAATTAATGGAGAATTCATTTCCAATGGCTGATAAAACCACAAATGATTCAAATGTAAATCAACATGGAAAACAATGATAAATACAATAAAATTGCAGTATAGACTAATCTGCAAGCATATAAAATGCCTTTATTTTTTGTATTGGGAATTTGGTAGAGTAGAAAAGAGATGTTTTCAATAAATTTGTGGTTTTCGTTGAATAAATTGCCCTAGAAAGCCTACAGCAGTTAAAAACAGAAGAGAGGACTTGGAAAATTCATACGACGCAATATAATTGTTTAGAAGCGAGAAGGAATACGCATATTGTTCGGAAAAATGAATTCTCAGAGTGAAACACTGTACATTCAGAGAAATTGTTCGTTAATGAGACGAATAAATAAATAAATTTGAGGAAAATTGAACGGAAGTTGAGAGAACTCTTTGTGAGAAAATAAAAAGATGCAAACTTATCACTCACCTCGGTTGCACGGCATTACGTTCTGGTCATGTTCAGCTGCCAAAGCAACATAAGACATCGATTGAACACCACACGACAGGGTGCTGTTATCGAAGTAACCACAGCCCGTGCAATTGCTGTAGCTGCTACAACACTCAATCACTTCCTTTCCAATCACCTGAAAGATACAGTAGGAAAGATCAAAACACCGGAGCAATTCATAACCTCATGGAGTGCAGAATGACAGCAGCACACTTATCTTGCAGTTTATAAGGAAATCTCTGAGATTTAATTTTATTGAAATGAGTACTTTTGTCGGGAAGATTGATTCTCATGCAGAACTGGAATAACAGAAGAGCAGTTCTGGTGAAAGCAGTGGACAGCAAATTAATGCTTACTCGACATTAGTTACAGTTCATTTACCAGTCAGGACTTGTGGCTGCTGCAGCAAATAAGTTACCATTTTTTCTCATTTCAAAATTTACAAGGGTATTGATTGAAGGGGAAATTTTCTGAATCTCTGCGAAAACCAATCGAGAATCCAAACCACATTTAATCCAAAGTAGAAAAGAAGATGAATGATCGTACCACCAATGTAACACACAGATGATACAGAATGCAAATGTACGTAAGCATTTGCCAAAGTATATCATTGTGATTACAAATGGTTTTTTGTTGCGACACTCGAACTTACCTTTAAGACAGTTATTAACAGGAATGTTTCAAAACTCGAAGAAACTTCTGTCAATGTGCAAAATTATGCTCTAATATGAAAATAATTCTTTGTTAAACAGAATAAAGAGGGGCTCCCTAAAAATCATGATTCTCCTGATGATGAAGTGGACAAGTTTATGTAGCTGTGGATGAAGCTTTCATCTAGTTTTTGAACTTCTAAATTAGACAGATAAGGTTTTCTTTGAACTTACACGCAAAGTTTAATTTCTAGGGTAAGCTTTATTTTTGAAAAATGTTCGAAAGTTCAAAAAATTGTAAAAGCAAAAAAAAGCTGATTTCTGAAGTTATCCTGGAATTTCAAAGTGATGGTGGATTTAGAACTTGACAACGGGATTATTATATGGAGCTTAGTTGATTTCATGATATCTTCAGCAAAAATTGAAGAACTGAGAAGGAATATGACACCGCTATAAACATGCACTGTTTGATTCGTCATCAGCTGGTAGCAACGATTTTTGAAGGGAATTGAGTTGGATGAGTGTCGGACGACCTTGGACAGAATACAGATTTCGGTGGATTAGAAGCAGTAGCTCTCAGATAAGAATGATGTTGGAGATGAGAGTGATCATACTACTTCTGCTCCTGCCGCTCCTGCCAATGATGATGATTTGTATTTGGAAGAGAAGGAAAGGAGTGGCAGTTCACGCGTGAAATCAAATGATTTCGTTGAAAATTAAGTGAATCGACACGCGAAAGAAAGGCCTAATCAGGCGTATATTGGATGTCTGTATGGGTTGTGCTGCTGTTTCTGCTTCACCAACTGCACTCAGAAGTATCCTTTTTTTTTCTCAAGTGCACCACTTTCATTGCAATGAAACAGCGACACCATGGCTCAAAAAGGCAATGTACCAATGGCTTATCATTCCGTACTAAAAATAACTGTTAGCCGAGTTCAGTTCTTGTTGAAGAGTAGAACTTCCACACGTGGTACGCTTCTTTGAACGCTCATTCCAAAGTTTTTCGTGCTTAGGATTCGGGTTTTGAAAAGTTTGTCTAATGAAGTTATAGAAAAGATTTACCAGGATAATCAGAATAGAAGAACTGAACCACTTATAAATGGACGTCCGAAAAAGGCTACTTCCAGCGCACCGTCTTGTATCATCCGATCCAAGTGTCTGTGTGTATATATGTGTTGTATATGTGTGCGTGTATGTGATGCCTACAAATTTCCATTCTTTCCGTGGCACATGCAGCAGTTGCACACATACGCAGCGCAAACCGCAACGCCTCCAACGTAAGTTTTTAGTTTTAAAAGCAAAGTCTTCCACGGGTTTGCTGGGAATGAACGCTCAGTGTTGTGTTGGTAAGCCAATAGAGCAAATCAATGGGGGTGAAATAAACCAATCATTTACGGGTAGTTACCGTATCTATGGGCTTTTTACCCCGCTCCACAAATTGCATGCACTTGGAACTCTGCCCGCTCATCTCTTTGCATCTCTTCACCATCCTCCAGTTACTCTTTGGTTATTTAAGTGACGGTACACTTATGAGTGTTAGAATTAATATCATCCATCCCATTAAATTTGTAATTCCTATATGGCCGGCCTGTTTTCATCTTTTCAAGCAACCACTTCTTCTGGCCATCCCGTTTTTCGTATTCATTTTCTGTTATACATCAAATTTGTTAGAAACTTGAAGATGCTCTTCAAGTGTTTGACGCGCTGCAAACAAACACCAACCGCGATACTTAAACAATTTACGAATTTGTTTGAAATGGAAAAAAATTCGTAAATTAGCCGAACGATGCACTAGTTGGATGTTTGTCGTCTTCACTCAGTCCTGTTCTTCTCTGGTACTTTCTCCTGTCAATCTTAACTGGACATACAAACTTGAAATTCTGTGTGAATTATTATCTCCAAGTAAACAGCTGAAGAGCGTGTTCTTAGCTTTTGCATAAGTTTAGAAACACATTGTTTTCTGAAATATTCTTCCCGAATTCGTTTCAATTAATATTCTTAGCGGCTCGTGCAAATGATGATTGTTGGGACAAAGTGAAAACATCTAGTCAAGATGATGTTGTTCAAAAATTTTAAACCAAACATTGAAATTCCAATTTTTAAGACTGAAACAACTCTGTACTTAGAAGTCTCACAATGATTACTGATTCTGGTGCAAAAAGTTAAGATCACCTTAGATTATGGACAGTTAAGTGCATTAGCTGCGGTGACTGCAGTGGTTTCACATTTGGTATGTATTTTTCGTACTTGGCAAAGCATGCAGCCATCTCTAACAACAAACGACTGAAGCAAGCTACTGCACTTCAAATCGCGTGGTTTTAAAACCTATCGAATAATCCTTATCCATCTGATCACTACATGAGAAAATCTGCCAGTACTCCCTACCAATCGCCGCCGGTCTTTCTCGCATTCTCTCAAAGATAGGCGCCGAGAATTCATGGTTTTAGCAGGTCATGTAAATCAAGTAATCACCGCTGGCTGTCTAATTAAATTACTCTATTAGAAATTACATTCAACTCTCATCGAAGGCCAAATATTGTATTCTATTTTCGTTTTTTAAATTAATATGAAGATTATTTTAGCTATTAACCGTAAAACATCACCAGGATAACAAACTAATAAATCGAAGTTTAAATAATCTTTTCATTATTGAAATGAATCATCACTAAGCGGAAAACAATAACTTCTGACTATTTCTGAAGCATAAGCAACAAATTAGGGAGAAATTAAACACATGCTACTAAGGAGTTGCAATCCATTGGAATACCAGTAAAGTTATGTTAGATTTCACATGTTCCTTCAAATTCAATTTCAACCCTTCCCTGAAAAACTTTCTGTGATGTAAGACCCGACTGCATTCGTAGAATCAACTGATCTATTTATAAATTTTCATCTTGCATTCAGTTCCGGAAAATCATTCGAGAAGCGGTGCCGAAGTACTTTGTGATTTGCTGCTATCATACGGTGTGTTAGTCAGAAATATGCAATATTCATTTTAAGCTGGTGGTATTCGGTTTTTAGAACATAGCAATGCTGAAGGGCACATTACAGTGGTAATAGAGAGCTCAAATGCTAATCCTCCTAATCTAAGTTCATCCATAACTCTTCTTTTTACTTTTCAATCAAAAGACTTGGAAGGGATTTCTGAAAGTGTTCATGCTGGTCACGTGTTTTTCAAATTCCTTCCACCGGCTAAAAGTATTGATTTCTAACAAAACTTTGCTGCTGATGCTAACAAATTCATAAAATTTTTTTTACCGAGTTTTTAATAGAAGACAATATGAAGTTAATTTTGCGGTGAAGATGAATTTTTGGCTCTTAATCAAAAATGATACAGGCAAATTTGTTGGCGAGTCGATAATTAAAAAGAATTACTTGGAAAAAATAGTGAATTTAAAGTTTGCATGTATCATATGAGAAAAGCTAATTAATCTGTCCTTATGATTCAAGATAGATTGATTGATAGGTGTACAGAGAAACATGTCTTCCCGTGTACCATTCGTTGATTGCTGTTTTGCGTTTCGAGACAAGTTGCCAACGCAACTGTCAAAGCTGGATGTTGTACCAATGACTCTACACAAAAACATCGAGTAGTTCGTATCTATGAAATTTTATTTTTTTAATCCATCCATTCTCTTTCCGCTTCGGATTTTTTAATTTTAAGACAAAAATCTTCAATTAATTTGAGAAAGATAGATGTAATAGTGGAAATTTAAACATTGCAGAACAAGGAATATAATTGAGTTCCAAAAAATTTTCAAGTGCGATTAATCGAAATAGTGACTAATGATACTTCAATGCAATTTTAAAATAAATTAGCTTTTAAACTTATTTTAACTCCAGTCCTATGATTTGCTAATCAGTTCCAAATTTCTGACCATGCAAATTAATAATGCGATATTTCAGCTGAGAAAAACTGAAAAATCATTTGTTAAGTCATGGAAATAGGCTATGAAGTTAGAGAATACGGTGAGGAGGCTTCATGCCCTTAATATCTTGATTGCTTATCTCTATGTCATAGTTTGACGTAATTGTGTCAAGGTACTCCAATCATTTCTTATCAGGTTCCCATCATACAAATAAGCACTCACGATGACATGTGATGAACACTGACAAATTGCTCCCAACATCAATAACACCTGACTATTTTGTTATTTGCAACCTAAATCACGCCATAATAGAAACTTACGACCTCTGTTGATACCATTATCAATATCAGTATTTTCTAAGCAAGGATATTGATTTGACTCAAAATTAGTACCCGGTGTTTTCGCACACTTCATTGACTGGTCACTGGGGTTTTCATGATTCAACAACAAATATTAAACTGGTATGTTCTTGATGACAAAGTGAGGCTATTAATTGTGTTTTAACGTGGTCGAAGAGAAAATAGCAATTAGACAGCTTGGCTAATCTTCCAAGCTGCGTAATACCTGCAGTGCAACGTGGTAGCTGCAATTTATTACGGCCTACGCAAATAGAATGCAATTCCAGCTCCTTCATTATGCAACTCGACCGAAAGCAAAAAGTAGTACTTCGATTCTCTGAAAGTGAAGATGAAGAAACGTTAGAAAGAATTGGAATGAAGCGAAAAGAAGTGACCAACATTGTAAGCGATATAAATACCATAAACTAGTATACAAATTATTCTAATAAAGTACCTGTGGTCGGGTACCGTCCGACTTCCTTCTACATTCGCAGGTTGGAATGGATCAATATTACGGCTGAAGCTAATTATTGTTCCGGTTCACTTGGCTGTACTTTTAGCTCAAGAATTTTTTGTTTCATCGTATACCTTTGATGCAAAGTGCATGTAGCCGTTGGCCGGACCGTTAGTGAGGAGAACGGTAGAAAGAGCACCTAACTTTTTGCAAATCGTTGAAGTCTACAGAAATGCTCCTTGAAGGGAAATAATCCCATATTTTCTGTCATTTAGCGCGACCTAATCGCATTTTTTCGACCTGCCGTGAACTTCGAACTTTTTATTTACCAGGTGACATATTGCAAAAATTATAAGAATCATGCAATACTTTCAAAACAGTTCACAATCACTTCAGTGAGTAGAGAGGGAATGCTTTGAGAATTCTTTTCTATAATAGTTGTAATTGAATTAAGGATGGAGACGTTTCTAAGTTTTGGTCAAGTTATTTAACTTTTTAAACGTTTGGCACTTCAACTGGTGATTTTCTCACTAAATGATCGAATAATTTTTATTAAATAATTTTTATTAAATAATTTTTTGTTTAAATTTAAACACAGAAAAAATTCTTTTTTCCAAATTATGATCAATTTTGAAAAATTTTCACCTGTTTCACTCATGGAAGTTGCTAGTGCAACAGGTCGTTTTGTGCGTTTAGTAGATGAAAGTTAGCCTTTTGAAAGAAAATAATGAGTCAGGTGACGATAGCACTACCTGCTTATATAAAAGATAGAAATGAAGCACGTCTTATGTATTTAGATGTTACAGTTGGAATAAAATTTATAATGGAATAAAATTTGGTTTTTAACTGCCGGGCATGACCAAGCAAGTTGGTATGAAGTGAAGTGCAAAGTAATGCTGAGCAAAATAACTTTGGAATATCAAAGACGGATGTTCTGGTCTCGAACAAAAATTTCAAACGTAGTTTCGAATGTTCTGATCACAAACAGCTGCAGCATAGAGTACAGAACAGAAAGAAAGTTTGTCATCCAGGCTTCATTTTAAATTTTGATACAAATTTACGGAGCAGTGCTAATCATTTTAAATATTGCTATCAATGCGTGTAGAACTTTGTGAAATTTGCGAGTTATTATATTTTGGCGCTATTAAAGCAATTATATTCCTAGCTCAAGTGCTGAAAATGAAATTGGTCATCTGCTCATTAGCTAAATTACTAGTTGACTTGATCATTTTCATGCTTTCGGTTGCGATTGAAAAACTTTTGTTCTGAAGGATGCAGCTGACACACTAAATTTAAAATTATGCTTATCTCACATCATGCTCCACTCCAGCAAAAGTAGTCGTTTAATAAACTTTTCGAGCATAAAGCGTATCCAGCTGAACAGTTTCAAGTATAAAAGTGGTAAATGATCGCTACGATTACTTCAAAACGATGAAGGCCACTTGCAAACTTTAAGTATTGCATATGGCTGATTTATTACATTTTCTATATTGAAGGTTTTTCACTTCACCAAGCATAATGAAAAATGAATTACAGAAAATTGAAAAACTAGCAATGAGTGTTTGTAAGTCGTGGCTAGTTGAAAGAGAAGCATTTTGATTCCTGGTGCATTACAGTCCAGACATCTAATACTATTTGCATTCAATTCAAACATTTGTGGTTCTTTATTGATCACAAGTTTTGCTAATTGAAATTTTGGCAGTTTCTTTTTACTAGCAAAAACTTGAGTTATATGCTACCAATACGGAATAGTTTTCTTAAGTTGGCGAAAAAGGAAAATGTAGAAAAAAGTTACACTTTAGTGAATGCAATACGGAAGATCAGGCAGAAGAATAAAAAGATGAAGAGAGCTATGAAAATCGAACTTTACTGATTTTAGCTTACCGTCAGTATTAGCAATTTCGTATTTATTATTGCAGATTTTTGGGTTATGGAATAAAACTATGGCATTTTCATTTCATTCGTTTCATGGGTCATTAACAGTGTTTCCAAGAGCACTTTTTCATTGTGTGTAATAATTTTTGATGAAAACATCTTCTTTGGACAATTCTAAAGTTCATCTCAGCAATCGATGATTATTCAGCATTTTAAACGGAATAATGAAAGCATGGATGGGCACTCAACCAGTCTACGAACATTTTCAGGATAAATGAGATTAATAAGATCTCAGATGTGGTTATTTTTCAATATTGAATTATAGTATTTGTCTTATTTCATGCACTTGAACTTCAGTACAAAACCCCAGTTAAGATAGGGGCTGGTCAATCTAAATTTCTCAGCTAGTTTACCGGACGAGTAAAAGACGTTGAAATAACTTCTGCTTTTCCACTCCGTTCAATTTGTTCATGATAAAATTTTGCTAATCGTACTTTGTAATGAAATCATATATCAGGTTATTAGAAAATAAATGAAGTAAAACAGCAATCTCGAACTCTGTTCAAAGCAGGCTTTTTTGATTTCTTCATGCATCTAAGCCAATTAAAACAGCTATCATTTGAGCATTTGCGAAATTAATTTTTGGTTGTATTATGTTTACCTTTAATATTTTTGACAATATTTTCGCGGATCTGTTGCATGTAGAACTGCTTTGCTTACACTTAGTGCTTTTTGTGTGATGTTGTTCAACTGATCGCAAAAAAATTACTTTCTTACTTTCTTCTGTAATAAAAATTGAATTCTGATAACTCAAATGTTGGTTCCAGTCGACTGATATCATTTTTGAAAAGTTCCAAGCAATTCGAGAAATCTTACTTGTTGAGCACAATCAAAATAAGCAGTTAGAGAAAGCACCGGCATTCAAGAAGAAGGCGAAAGAAGTGAAGATGTTGAGGACCCGATAGTGGATGAAATAAATTTGCAATGAATAAAAGTAATTTAACTATATAAAAATAAGTTTGATATATTCTTGACGATGTGCTTCATTCAAGATACTAGTGCTGCATATGCATAGGAATATGCAAAAGATTAAAAAGAGGACCGGATGAACAGTTTAACCTGTAAGCAATGTGACCATTTATAATCGCAGTTTTAGCTTTCTATGCTCTTTCATAGTTTCCACATAGGAAAACTACGACATTTTGATCACTGCCCACACTTTTAAACAGAATTTTTGAGAGATCCAGCATATTTCTGCTTCAAATTTGGCATTCAAAACAAGCTGCCAAATGTTTTTACCAAGACTTATTCACTTCCTTTTAATTTCGAGAACTCTTGAACTGGTGCTAATGCAGGTGCATTTACTTCCAACATCTATGTATAATTACATAAAAGCACTTTTCAACAACTGTTTAAAATGCAAATTCTAATCCAATAATGTGTTGAAAGTTACCTTGTTGATTGCACTGCCATGCACAGCTCTTCACTGCACTTCTTTACCATCACCATAACAAATCTGTTCGTTACAATATTGCAGAATATTAAGCTACTTCGTACATTACTTGCTTAAAACAGTCATGAATTACAAAAAAATAGGTGCAGCAGTATATCCTGAAAAATATCACAACTTTCGAGTGAACCTTTCATTAGGGAGAAAACAATGAGCTGTTTAAAATCATTCGTCAAAACCGAAGCGATCCAATAAATTTTGTGAAGCCTATCTGCTGATCTATAATCTTTCTCCAAATAAGTTGGACCTTTCATGCTAGTTAAAAAGTAGCTGTTATAATCGCTTCTGACAGCAGGCTCCTTGAGATCTACCGTTTACAAAAATTTGTATTCAAGGTGTGCAACAATAAAAGAAATACGGTAATATTGCCTGCTACGAATACCTGACGTGCTGTTCTAACATATTTTCTTATTGTCAATGTTTACTTTGCACCGACCTGTCCTTTATGCTTGTTCACACCAAGTAACTCAAGCGCAATAAATAATCGCCCTCAGCACTGGTGCCTAGTATTGTGGCTGATATACTTTCCCTTCTTTTTGCCTCACACATTCTTTAGAAGCGGCAGAGTCACTTTGGAAATTCCAAAAACTTTTCAAGCCATACATATGGCCCATTTTTTGCTAGCTCTGATAAAAAAGTTTCATTTTCGAAATGCTTATTAGCACCACGGCTGACGGTAATGGAGGCTTCCTAAATTTTTTATTCAAAAATGTAAAAAGAAAAAACTCATAACAATATTTGTTCAACCCATAAACGAAGCAATAAAATTTGAGTATGAGTAGACATACTCTAATGAACGTTGATAACTTGGAAATGGCAGGGTATGAGGGGGACACAGTACACCTTACTTCTTCAATCATTCTTTTACTCATTTTCCTTTTAATTTGTATGATCTTTCTGCTGGTAGGTGCAAGTAGAAGGAAAAAGCTTTCAGGAGAGGCAAACGGCTGCCCGGGTGCCACTAAACCTTTCTCAATTTACAACAAATCTTTTTCAATTTCTAAACCTCACCTTCCACTTGATACCTCATGGGCGGAGACTTGCAGGACTTTGACAACAGGTGGCGTCTTCACTATTTAACCTCATACTACCGCCTACAAACACAAATTGCTAAGTTTTTCATTTTTGGTTGGCAGGAATTCCAGTTATAAATCGCCAGACTTAAGCACAAATATACGTAAGCAAATAGCAAAGGCAGATAAAATACAGAATGCTAATTGCCAAGACCAGAAAAGGTTTTGAATCGTTCATGTGGAAAGTGTTCGTAACTCTTAAAATCCAATTGCCTAGTTATAGATTCATGAGTAATAATACAGTGGAATATCGATTTATCTTATAAACCGACGAAAAGATGATGCTGAAAAGTATTGCAACAAGCCATACAAACATTTCTTGAAACAGCTATAGAATACCTGTCGTAATGATAAATGCGTTAGGAGGAAATAATTTCTTGCACAACTTTAATGTATATGTCTTCTTTTTCTATGTCACAAGATCGTCCTGAAAAACTTGAAACCAGGAAAACAGACGAAAAATAGTATTTAGTATGGATCAAACGGATTCCGGAATTTATATCACTAATACATATTTTCCGTCTGGTATACCTTCAAAAAATCTACTTCCACTTTTTAACGAATTATATTTGAGTCGTCAAATATCACGTCAAAAAAAAATTGTTTCCATACCGCTAAACAACTCAACTATGATAAAAAAAAATTTTGCAAGACAAAAAATCAACAATGTTCGGGATTTTGTAGATAAATCGTTAAAGATTGGGATGCAGAAAGGTGATCAGGAGCGACACAACAAAAGATAGGTTGCTCCCGCATTGGGAAGGACGATTCATTGACGGGGTAAGACATTAATTGTCATTTCAGGATTGTGTTTGATCGTGGAAGCGTGTAAGCACGAACAATGCTGATGCATGTAGAAACGATCACCATCCCTCAACAAATTGCCTTTCGCCATGCATATTTTTATATATATGTATCTCTTCTCTCAACAATCATTTCATGAGCTTTGCTTAATCAGCTTTCAAATCAATATCACCGTACTTATCTATTCTGCATTTCAACATTGCATGAAGCTAATTTTAATACCTGCTAGACATCCACAATTTTCGTGGAAATTCAGAAATCTAATTTGACGAACTCAAGCTTAGAGCGACTGTAAGAAAAAATCAAGCCACGTCACCTGCTCTAATCAATTAAGCAGATTATTTGTGTAGTTTTTGTAAAAAAAAATCTGATATGGAAAATAAAACGCAAGGCATCTGCAATGTTACTTCTTGGTCTTTTTTAAATTTTTTTAGAAGCCAGATTTAAATATTAATCAGTTAATTGGCTCTTTTATAGGTAGAATGTGTACATCTTTCAAAAGCACTTCAATCCTTAAAGCAACGATCACTTTCACTATTTTGCTTATTTTAAGTATAAATTTGCCAAACTTTTTTTAAAATTACTTTACTTTTTGTATAGTGATCCAACATTTTGACAGTTCATGAATTTTTTTCAGAAGTATCACTGACAGAAGTCAGAGATGCAGAGAGATATTATTATTGGAACAATCCTGGAAGCACTGCAGCTGGAAAAGAAAGAAATGAAATCAATTATCTTTGACAGTTCAGAAATGAAGTGATTGCGAAGTAACGAGGTTACGGTAGATGAAAATTATTTGATTTGTGTCTTTTGTCATTCGATAGCCAAGGAGTGACTCAGTCGGTTATTAATGTAACTCCATAAGTAGATCAGAGCGGGAAGGAGTTAAAGGAAGTCAATTAGTGGTTGACTGGCTGAAGCACTCCTTTTTAATGGTCGAATGTTCCGGCTTGGTTTTCGTGCTCTCTGCCAATACATCCCAGGCATCATAATACTGTTTGTATAATTTATGCTTCACTACACAATTCAAGTTATTACGTATTGTACTGTTCATGAGCAGATTATTAGTGCCTATGCGTTTTACCTCAGTATTTGTTTCGATGTATTTACAATCAAATCACAGTGAATAACGGCTTGAAAGAAAACTGCTGAGGTTTCTTCTAATTTTGCATAATGGAAGTAAGTAGAATGATTAGTCAGACTTCACACATGCTTGAATTGATAAAAGCGAACGCAGATTGGATTGCGTGAAGAGGAGCAAGGTGGCAGTAAATTTGCAGAAATCGATAAATTAAACCTGCTTGGCAGTAATTTTCTTAATTTTGTGGATTAATGATATTAACTTTGACAGTCAGTTCCTACAAAAAAAAACCTCATGTGGATAGGATCAATACAATGATACTCTGTTAATTGGCAAGTACTACAATCGAATTTAATTTGTATTTCTTACTGATTGAAGCGTCTTCCAATACATTTCGCCAAGGAACTATAACTGTTAGCTCTTGATTCATTCTCTGACATTCTCGACAATATAGCACGATCTCGATGTAAACTTGCAACACGAAGTCACTTTTCCACGATTGGAAAACTGGAATATATAGGAGGCTCTGGCCAGAATCGGAACTGATGAAATCTTATGAAGTGAAGAGCATTATTATTCCAACGTATCTCATACACACTACAGTATCCTTGAAAAGTGTTACAAAAAAAATAAATTCACAATGAAGAATTGGCTCACAGAAAAAATTTACTCGCACAATGGATAATTAATGCCTCAGTGAATCCTTTACAAACTATTTGATGCTCACGCAAATGGGAATGCTGAGCTGGCTATTTCGAAAATCATAACTGTCATCGACTACTCTTTCCCTTCTTTCTTGCCAAGTACAGGTGGATGTTCCTTTGTACAGCTACTTACAGCATTCAAGAATTAGGAAAGAAAAATTCTGTTCGTTTTGCTTGAATCAGTGTGAGGAAATTGTTTTAATCTTTTGTGAGGTAACACTTACTGATAAAAATCGGCACGCTATGATGCATTCAAAATTTTTTCAATCTACTTTATAATGCAATGTCCTCAAAGAAATTTTTGACTACAGAAGAATTCATAGTTACGGTATCCATAATAATTTGGATCTTTGGAGCTTGATGGCTGTTGTTTTCATTTTTCATTACTGCTCTTTTAAGAATTAAAACCACAAAATAGAACAGATATGTTAACAAGCAATAAGCTACTTCATTAGCAGTTTTAAAGACTATTGTTCTCTGGATAACCCAACACAACTTGTCTAGCATCAAAATAAAAATTCATACATTTCAATATTTTCAATGTATTTGTGAATTTGATGAAATATAATGAAATCGTAAATACCATTACTCATTATATCACTATTATACACCAACTACATAACGAAGTGTTTTGAAAAATTGTGTGAAAAATTAACAAAGATGAAATTAGAAATAAATGATACTCATTGGTTTAGTGGACATTTTTGAAAATTAAAGAACTCCAAAATTTTTCGATTTGGGGTTACGCAAAATTGTTTGCAAGTCAAATTTCGGAATAAATGAATAAATTTTTCAAGTATCAGAATTTTTCCCTAAGATTTAACACAAAAAACAAAAGGCAAAAGTAAGATAAGTAAGTGGAAAAAATACGTCATTTTCCAAAAGCTGTTTCAAATATGAAGACGAGAACCACAAAGCCGATGACAAATTTTGTGAAATGTCGCTGAGTAAAATTATTGTAATGTTGCAATTATCAGAGATTCGCCGAAAACAGCAGTCAAGGATTTCCAACATTAATAATGTGCGGTTACTTGCTGAGTTCAGATCCCCTCATGTCAGAATACTTACCCGCTGCGAGTTTCAATCTACTACTCATGCTAATTCCGGAACCATATAGATGGCTGATTCTCCACTAAAACAACCTTCTCAAATTCTATGTAAAGCATTTTCCCTCCTGCGTTTCACTATTTGCTCCTGCGATTCCATCAATTTGAGTTCCTACCATTCAGTGATCCTATATGCATGAGGGAGACAGAAAGGGCTTTGGTCCACTGATAACACTAAGAAAAGGAAATTACTTTGTGAGCAGAAGCAAGGCGATTTAGACAATGGATTGGTGAAGAAAAAGCAAATGCTCTGCCTTGCAAAACCAAAGGATGTTTTCTGGTTTCTCAATTATGAAAATAAAGAAAAATGAAAAAAAAGAGTTAATCTTTTGATTGGATTCTGGGCTCAATGCTGACCTTTATTGGGTCAAAATATAATCTAAAGTGAACGATAATCACATGAAGCTAGACAGATATGTAAAATCCGAACTTCAGCTTTACTCATATTGCATGGAAATTAATAAATCGGAAGAAGTTGAGGCAGACGCCATTTTGTCGGAAAAGGTAAGTCCATTGCCACCTTGGAATCCGCCTGCGGACGAACATTTTATAAATATGTTCAATTTTCACCCTCGGATGATCCTTTTTCAGTTTACTGATCCTTGTATCCAAATTTGAAAACTTGTTCATCGATGTCAAAAATTGATTTTTTGTCATAGATGACAGTTTGTACTGTTCGTCCTTTCTACCTTTCACTGTCTTCCCCTCCTCCTCCTCCTCCTTCCCGCACGCCGGAATGATAAAAAGTGTAGTTGAAAAGAAATTACCATTAAAGACAGAAGAGTGCATGCAAAAAGCGTAATTGAGAGCTTAACTTTACAGTCACCATTGAAATTAGAAGTGGTGCTAATTTGCTGGATTTCAATTAAACGATCTGCCTTCTATTTTTATTTATGTGATGTCCTTTCAAGTTGATTTTTTGAATTATTTCAAAGCATATTCAGCAAAATTTGGGCACTTGATTGGCATGCTTGGTTCCTGGTAACATTCTGGCATCAGTCTAAATGACTCGGCATCACCATTACGTAAAATAATTTAAGGATTCTAAAATCTTTGGCATGGTTTAGTTTTGCAACTATTATTTCATGCAGATCCTTCATTCATCAAATCGGTAAAGTTCGTAATAGAACTGATGGCCGATAATGAATGAAAAATTTA
>JABVXS010000538.1:0-28905 GCA_013365335.1 Madathamugadia hiepei
ACTGGGGGGCTGACTTGTGCTCTTCTGATATCACACACACACACATACACACACACACACACACACAGCTTCTTCAACGATAATGAAAGGTGACAAGGGCGGTGATATGATTACTGCCACTACTGCTCCACTCTCCTCATCAAGCTTTCCTCGAGAATGCAATACCGGGTAGTCTCGGAATCCCGAAATCCATCCTCGATGTCCAATCTCCAAGAATAAACTCAGTAAAGAAATCAAAGATAGCAGCACCCTTCAACACGCCATCTCCGCCATTTGCACGAAAGCGCCACCGAACAGAGAGATACCGCCCGTATTTCGAGAAGTGTCCGAGAAGGTAATGATGAGCACATGTCGCATCATCTATGTGTATGCGTGTGTGTGTATGCTCGGCTGAACTCCGCCCTACTCGGCTATCTACCTGTTAATAGTTGGCATCCACCCTCCTCCTCCTCCTCCCTCCTCCAAATTATCGGTGACCGTATCCCAGTTAGCAGCAGTTCACTGCACTATCTCTCTGCTTACTCCACAGCTTTTAATCCACTTGAGGGTGTAATACTAGCTGGATTGCTAGCCGAAAAGTTAAGAATGAATGGTCGGTGGTGAGGGACTGACCGGACCGGTGAAATTATTGTGTATCATGAGACATATCCAGATTTTTAAGAGCCGGCTTGAGGTCATTCTCGAGAGATTCCTTTCAAGTTTCTTGTTTCATTTGCGATAATGTGCCGCCTGATGAGTAGTGAGTCGAACACCTGACCTTTCCACTGAATGGAACTTCTACAACAACAGTATGGTATGACGGTTGAACAATATTTCTTATTGTCTACTTCATTCTCGAATTTATAATGGAATGAGGAAGTGAGCAAAAATGTTGCTGAGGGTAGAACTAGCTGTTGATAGTCGTGCTTGTTTCTCTGATCACAACACTATACTCATTGCAATAAAAAGTTGGCTTGTTATGATCTCCGACTGGAAGTAGTTTCAGAAATTGCTCAGTTAGGTCAGTTTCTGTGTTACTTTGTTCACTTCTAATGTTGCAACAAGTTATCTGGATGGGATAATCCGGATCACTTTGCTCAAGAGTTGCTGCATTGTTTGGATCATGACTGATTAGTTGTGATGGGAGTAGAAGTTCTTGAACTTATTTCGTAGGACCTTTTAAATTTGCTGCGGTGAATTTCGTGAGGTTTTCCCAATAAAGAGGACTGGTCTTGGCTGGAGAAGAGATTGTAATTGCTGTTGGGTGCGATGGTTTGATTCATTCAGGCATAGTTGTAGAAGTGAAATTTGAAATTGATATAGATAATATTGTGTGGTGTACCGTGTTGATGTATGGGTTGAGCAGGTGCTTTCTATACATTCTCAGTGTAATAATTCTTCCAAAAACTTTCTCCTCTCTCTTCATTTCATTACAAACAGGTGAGCAAAGCAGGACTAATTGTGTTTTTCGTGCTGAAATCTCGATGTTCGTATCCCATTTCTTAAATGTCAGTGTAATAAACCTTCGGAATTGACTGAATTCTGTCTCTTCGATCTTCTGCTTCTATTCCTGTCTGTGACCTTTATCAAGAATTCTTTGTGGCTGATATGCTCCTGCCATGCCTCATCTGACATTTTCTGAAACCCGTGAATGACGACATGTAGGTTTGCGATACTTTACGAATCATAGAAAGAAGTGGTGAGGAAGAATGTGAGCAAAATTTATTTTCGTTGCTTAAAGTAAAGGTGTTGTGCGGTGTTTTAGGGCAAAATAAAGGTATTGTACTTCGTTGTCACTGCCTTTCCTTCCAGCTCTCCAAAATATTCTCACATTTCACAGTGAGCAACGTTTGCAAAGTGAGGAAGGAAGGCGTAAAGTAAATGGGTGGCCAAGTAATTCAGCGAAGTATGCAGTGATATAATTATTCAATTCAGCTGTTGTCTGATTGCCAGAGTACATCCTGAGATGTATTAAGGGGTAGTGTATGTATAAATAATGTAATATGAAATATATAGGCCGGCCTTTCTCTATGCATCAGTAATTTGCTGGTCATTACTCGTATTCATGGGGCCATGAACAGGATCGAATTGATATAATAATTGCTGTAACTGACGAGAGCTAGTAGGGTTTGGCTCTGAGTACCTGACTGAATGCAAGGTGTTCATCGGGACACACATGGCACCCCAAATAATATCATCAACGTAGGGATCCAATAAATATAATTGCTTTCAATCGTTCCAATACAATCCGTTCATCCCTCACTGAATGGCTTTAGGCCTTCAGGTATGGTAATGGTACTACTAAGAAGGCATTATTTATAGATGATTTAGATTAGCTGAAATTGGGCCAGTTGTAACAAAATGTCAGAGTGTTGGACTAGAGATTACATGCGGGAGTTTTAAAGTATTAGAGCGGTGAAACTTGTCCATACAACCTTGAAGGATCATCTATCCATCTGTCAAATGATGCTTACAGGAGCAATGTTGCTCACCACGAAACATTATTTCCTTCATATGCTTCCACTTCTCTTTCTGCTCAACAAACTTCCCTTCAAAAATGGAGAATCTCACAAACTGTCTAATATTTTATTCCTTCCTTTTATCGTAATCCAGGTATGTCTGCGTAAGTTTTGTGTGTCCTTGGATGTGTGTACATAGATATCTATCGAATTTCTCACCCATCAGGTCCTCCCATTTATATTTTGTGCTAAGAAATACGCTTTTATATGGTAATTAATGACTGATTTATTTCGAATTTGTTAAATGGATTTGAATAGAAATGAAATTATTTAAATGTCAGTATGAAGGAGGAAGAGATGGAGAGGGAGAGAAAGAGAGTGCGAGAGAGGATGATAATGATGAAGTAAAAAACAAATGATCGATATAGTTTTGATAGATACATTGATGACATTCTTGTTTACATCTCATTCCATCAAAACCATCGAATGAGTGTTGCTGGCTTTCGAGAGTTTTAGTTCCACTCATTTAAAGCGATCTTCATGTGGACGAATGTCACTATGCCTTTAATTTGATAGGCCTAATTTTTCAATTCCTCTGTTGACAGCAACGATCGAATGAATTAGTGTGATAAGTTGCATCTTCGGTCATTCAGGCACTATCAAATAATGGTGCTAATTTGCAGATTTTATTGTACTGCGATAATTTGCATGGACGATGGCATTTCCACGAAATACGTGCTATTTTCTTGCGGCGTTATTTACTCAAAAATGTTGCACTGGAACTATTCCTCGCTTCAAGAAGTAAGTCACATTGTTTCGGCAGTTTTTTTTTTTTGTTTTATACACCATAACTGCTCTTTAGTTTTGTCCCATTTTTTTTTTTTTTTGTCTTTTAGCTGCCATCATGTTTGCATTTACGGATGAAAACACAGTGCGAAAAGTAGTGGACTGTTTGCCTCGGGTTGGTGTTGGTGCCAAATATGGGTTACCACAAAGTCGCAAAGCAAGTCTAATGACTCCACGACAACTTTTCAAGCATTCTGATATGCCACAGAAGTGGCAACGACGGGAAATTTCGAATTTTGATTACTTGATGTTCCTAAACACGGTTGCTGGTCGAACATACAACGATTTGAATCAATATCCAATTTTCCCGTGGGTGTTGGCAAATTACACATCGCCAACGTTGGATCTCAACATTGCATCCAACTTCCGAGACCTGTCGAAGGTGATTTTTGGTTTTCTCATTTGATACTACACGCTATAGTGTTGCCATCAGTCTGAATTGTTGACATTTGATTGTAAGTAATGAGTAATCCCTAGCAGAACCACATTGATGAACAGTCAGTTTCAGATAGTCTACTATTTAGCTTAAATGATATATGATTGTGAAGGCAATGTAGCTAGCGTCCCGTGAACAGTTCGTTGAAGACTTATTAAATCTCTTAGGCGATACTGATGTGGATTGCTGTATGGCACTGAATAATCGTGCCTGATGCTTGATTTATGTTTGATTCAGTGTATCGCAGTGATTGCATCACGAATTGTATGTTTTCCGTCTCCTTGATAGGAGCTAAACAAATGATCCTTTCTTTTGTACCTTCATCACCACTCTGCTGTTTCGACCGCTTCTCCATTATCCGTTCAACATTTCTGTTCTATATCAACCCACTTCGAAGTTATGGGTTTCTTGAAAGTCATGAAGAAATTTCCTGTTTTGGTCGGTTTTAAACTATGTGGATTTAGAGTACATATCCTCTATATGCTTCACTTTTATCCTTCACTGGATTTCCGAAATGAAAAAAGGATTTTTGATGTTCCTTTGGTAATTGCAGCCAGTTGGAGCACTGAGTGAGAATCGGCGCAAATTTTTCCAAGATCGTTACAATTCATGGGAACACGAAACCATCCCTCCATTCCATTACGGGACGCATTATTCGACGCAGGCATTCACTCTGAACTGGTTACTTCGAGTTGTAGGTTTTGCATTTCTGTCATTCATCTTAACTTTCAACTCAACTCAGTACGGGTTGTCATAGAAATTCGAATGCCGCGCTATAACACATCGCACTATTATTTCTTGCAATTTTTTAGGAGCCATTTACGACAATATTCTTGCACATGCAAAGCGGTAAATTCGATCACTCCAACCGTCTATTTCATAGTATAGCTGAAGCGTGGGAATGTTGTCAACGTGACTCACATGATGTTAAAGTGCGTGTCTTTCAACGACTGACTTTTCTCTCAGTTTTTCTGATTTAGTTTTTTTTTGCTTTTGAAATTCTTTCAAACACTGCATTACGGCAAGGAAATGACAACGTTATTGTTGAATAAAACATAACGTGTAATATCATTGAATCCCACGGATGACTACAATGGAGATTTTTTTGTATCAATATTTCATTAAATAGTTCTGCTCACTGCACACCTTTATTTGTTTCTATATCAACAGTGTACCATAAATATGTTTCATTTTTTAAATATAGTTAATTTAATTTATCTTTATTGGATTGCCGAAGACCACGAAAAATTTGATAATTGTAGGAATTAATACCGGAATTGTATTACATGCCAGAAATGTTGCTAAATACGAATGGATACAACTTAGGGAAACGTGATGATGGCTCTGCAGTTGGTGATATCGTTCTGCCACCGTGGGCAAAAAGTGCTGAGCATTTTATTGCTTTACATCGTCAAGCGCTTGAATCAGACCTTGTCTCATGTCAGATGAACCAGTGGATCGATCTTATTTTTGGCTACAAACAAAAAGGACCCGAAGCGGTACGTTACTTAGTACACGAGGTCTGTAGCTTACGCTGATGATATGTGAATAACAGCAATTTTTGGTGGCACTTATTAGAAATATTTGGAATAGTCGTTCATGTTCAACTAATTTTTCGTTAATTGTGTTCTTCAATAGGACGGAGATATTGATGCGCAGTGTTTGTAAGGTATTGGAATTGCAGGTTCGTTCTACAAATGTCTTTTACTACCTGACATATGAGGGAGCACTGGACTTAAACTCAGTTCGTAATGCAACCATGCGTGAAGGTCTCGAGCAGCAGATGATATCTTTTGGTCAAACTCCTGCTCAACTTATGACCGAACCTCATCCACCTCGTCATTCCATCATGACTATTGTAATCATTTCGCCTACCACTGTGATAGTTTGATGTTGCTGTATTTTTGATCTTGTCAATCTATTTCAGAGTCCGATGATGTTCCAGTCATGTCGTGATGATTTGTGTATGTTGATGAAGTTTATATCGAATAGTTCAGTGGTTCACATAAGTGCTAACACGTTTGCGCAATTGCCACATCCTACGGTTGTTTCGATAACAAATAATTTGATCTTCGCCCTGAATCGCTGGAACACGAATTATTCAAGTAGGTGGTTTTTATGGAACTTTTAAGAGTCACCGTTATAGGTAAACATTCTGTGGGCAAGAGGCGTGTTGTAAGTGTCATTAACATGAGTGATGTGATAATACTGAAATCTATTCTGGCATCTAACAGAATGAAATCGAGATAGCAGCGTTTGGTTCTGTAAAAGTCAATGGTTTCATACTGAACAATTTACCTATATCTCCTACTTGATTTTATGTCATCTTACGCCACTTTTGTAATTCATGAGGCTGAAATTTTTATAATTTTATAATCATTAAAAAGTGGGATTTTCTGGGCTTCATCCATTTTGAACACGTTGAATCACTTTCTGAAGGTTCAATAGTTCCTTCGATTTCCAATACCATTGGCAATCAAAATAACGAAAATAACGCAGATTCGATGGGTAATGCGGTGGCAAATCTCCCGTTAACTGTAGATCCACTTTTGGCTGCAGGTTCATTTTTAGATTTAATAATTATTTGTTATGAAATCATTAGTTCTGTCGGCTCTATACATAAAACTTAGGCATAGTGGTGATGCTCTTCAAGAATTATTACCGAATTTTGCTCTTCATAGTTTTATATCGATTAATTCAAGCAGGTTTGCAGTAATTCTGCACGGTTACCTTTCCTAAAACCTTTTGATTTTGACTATCGCCACTTCACTTTCTAATCACAATATTACAAACTGTTTTGGGTATTTTGCTCGACAGACAAACTGGACTGGTATATGTAACCTCTAGTTATCATAGGTAATCCATCTCATCCACTGCCTCGTCGACACTTGGGTGAGTCGTTTGATCAACGGCTAAAAATTCGGTGGAACAATTTCGTGACAGCGGTTGACAGTTGTGCGATAATAGCATGCGGCTATCCGGACTACAGCTTTCGTGTTATAGATACCGATACCGGTATGGTATTCTAGTCACTTCTTACCATATTTACTTTCCAATCACATCTTCATTTATTCAGTTTTCTTCTCTACAATTCGAAACATCTCAGATCTTTACATCATCAGTTCAAATATTAATTTATGAAATCCAAATTGTTCCAGCAAAAGTGCGACAAGTAATTTACGGTCACTGTGACGTGGTTACATGTTTAGCGCGTTCTGAAGCTAACTTATTTGCTGATTGTTATATTGCTTCCGGCAGTTTGGATTGTACCGTGGTGCTTTGGCACTGGAATGCGCAAACACAATTGATTGCTGGCGAATACAATGTCATAGGTGACCATTTTTCCGCTTTGAAAACAATGTCGACAGTTGATTTTTTAGTACAAATTTATTAACGAATAGGATTTAACAGGGCTCTATGCATCCTCATGAGAGAGGTTTTGTACTTTTATTTTTTGGTTTTGATAACTTTAGCTAAAAACGTAACAACAGGAGAAGATGGAAACACATGGTAATTCACATGATGTTTGCTTTTGGAGTTAATTTTGGCTAATATCTGATTTATTTAGGAGAAGCAGCCACACCTCGAGCCATACTTACAGGTCATGAAACCATCGTCACAATGATCTGTGTATCAGCAGAACATGGCATTATAATTTCTGCATCTCAAGGTGAGCACAGTTTGTAGGTTCCTACCTTTTTAAAATTGATTTCCATCTTGATACTTTGATTCAAATGAACTGTTTATTATTTAAAAATTAACAGAAAATAATGTGGGTGTTGAAGCAATATTTGCAGATGGAACTGTTCTCATTCACACCGTTATGGGTGATTTATTAAGACGACTGGAATCCGAAAATTTGCGCAGTTTTCCGGATAAAGAAGTGAATTTGTTGTTAGTATCGCGAGAGTGTATATTGTTGATCCTACATGGGCATGACAATTTAGTTACCTTCACTACGAATGGACGAGAATTAAGCTGCTTGAGGTATTTTGGGATGCGTTTTTTTTAAAGCACAGCAAGTAAAAAGTTTGCACTGGCATTAGTCATAACTTCCATGAAGGCGGTGCTACAAGCAGCGAATTTGGTGGTATTTGCGGTTGTGCTACTAGTGTAGGTTATCAAGCAGTATCTTGATGTTATGTATAACGAGTAATGTGAATCAAGCGATCAGTGTAGAATGGAATAAATGAAATACAGATAGTAACTTGCTGTTCAGTACCATTACACAAACCTTTTTGCAGAGTTCCTGAAAAGATTTTGTGTGGAGCATTATCACGCGATGGAGATTACGTTATTGTTGGTACGAAGGATGGTCGTGTTGCCGTCCTACGACTTTTCCCTATGCAATTGTTATATACATTCCAGGTTCATATTAATTGTTTATAGAAGTATTAAAGCCAAGTTTTATTCTGGCACATTCATCTTAAACTTAGCTGCTTCTTTTTTTTAACTTCTCAAGATCCTAATTTCAGCAAACGGACAGTGCAGTTCGAAGTATAGCTCTATCTTATAATCAACGATTTGTATTAGCAGGGCTTGATTCTGGAGCGATTATTGTTTTTAATATCGACTTCAATAAATGGCATTACGAGTACCGCCACCGCTATTCTCTACGTTGACTGTAAGCTAGGGATTCCATCATTTCATAACTTTTGATCTTGATACAAATTTGGCCGTGTTTTCATTGGTGTACTGTTGACGGCAGTCAGTAGGTTTCTTCCGTGATATCTTTATCTGTACTAGGGGAATAAAAAAAAATTTATCTGTATTTATTTTACATTTTTTTCATCGGTTGTGTAATCACTCTTTCAATTCGATGTTGTGATACATTTTAAAAAGTTGTGATTTATTTTTGGTTTGGTTTGTTTAGTAATGATTTCTTTTTCATCTCATTTACAACTGACGAAGCGAAAACGATTGAGATGGCAGATGTGTGTACAGTAGACACATACAAATACGCACGCATTCACACTGCATAATTCATGGAGGATCTTTTAATTGCATCAGTAGAATACGGATAACAGTTGAACTTCTGTCGTGCTATCTGCCACATGTTAGGATGTTTTAGAATGGTCCACCTATCCTTATCCAACTGATTTGTTAAAGTTATAAGTTGATATTGTAATTTGTTCTGATTATATGATAATCATACCTGGTTCATTTTAGAAATTTCTTTGCTCATCGCCATGATTTTAATCGTTGACTTAAATTATAAAAGCAATCATGCTACGGTAGTTGGACATAATAAAGTATAGATAATGTGCAGGCGCAGTGGAACATATATTTTGAAATTTCGAAAGCCATCATTAACAGATGGCAAATTGATGAGTGACACGAACCGAGGCAACAAGTGGGCTTGCTGACTGACGCAAATTTTTCGCCAGACATTAAGGATGCATGATGATACTCTGCGCATCACGGACGCATTGAAATGCTTTCAGGTTTTAAGGATATCCGCACTTCTTGCAGTTCTTTCCAACATTTTTGTGATGGCTTATTTTATTCTCATGCCATAGCCTATCTCCTTTTGATGCATTTGGTCATCTATCCATTTGCCAAACCATATTTTTTTTTTCTTCAACGTTCTTAAATTGTTTATTAGTTAACTTCAACAGGTCCAAAATAATGAGCGATAACTTGCAGCATATCATGATGCTTGTCAAACTAGAAATTGGGAACCGTATTTATATATATATATCATGCACTAGAAAACAGGAAACTTGGCAAAACTTGGTGGACATCGAACAAATTACGAAACACACTTGTAGAAAAATAAAGTATGCCATTATAAAGCTAATGAGCATCGGCCTGTATTTAGCAAGGACAATAAACTTCACACAACTAGAATGTATTTTCTAAATTTCACGGGTTAGGACTACTGAAACTAGCAAATGTTTAGCAATTTGTTTTTAAATGACGGTTTTCGGTGCAAAATGCATTCAAAACAATGAGGTTTTTACTGCTGCTTAGCTACGACATCATGATCTTTACATCAAGTTAATATTAAATATGCGCATTATTATGAACTTGTCTTAGGTTCGTACGTGCTAGTAAGTGTCCGAAATTCTATCATTACCACATGAGCATAAGTTAGCAATAAAAATACAACAGCTCCTCGAGAATTAAGATCTAATAACACGTATGTATAAGGAAATATTCAACAGTAATAATTGATGAACAAGACAACTATCCAGTAATGTACAACTGAAAGAAGTGATGAAGTAATAGATTTGGCCATGTTGAGAAAACTAACAATACATTTAGTTTCTCAAAATTTGCACAAAAGAGCTTATGCGGAAGAGTTACCTTAGTTGCAAATACAACGTCAATAGATGAGAAGAAAGTTTTGATTCCGAAATAAAAATTTCAATTGGGAAGGAATACAAATTTAAATTAGTAAGTGCTCCCAAGACCAGGCTTTTAAAATGCAAACCTGAACTCCCTGCTATTTGGAAGCATCAAAGTGACCGATCTGAGAGAAATCCATACTAAACGAGCTCTGAAAGGTTGCTGCATACCACTAGGAGAAAGAACTGGAAAGATTCCAGGTGCTGACTGTGTCTTGACACATTTTAATTGACTCTGACCCATACCCTGTAAGCATCAAAAGTTACTGAGGTTTCGTGCAATTGATGAGAACGAACATTCAACACTCGAAAAAGTAAAGGCAATTTGTATGCTTTTACTTTACGCCCAACAAACAAATAAGATATTGTCCAAGCTGAATTTCCTAGAGATGTGAGTTAAAGTAGAAAGAAATAGCTGACCAGGAATGTTTGTGAGGTTTGCCAAAATGATAATTTAGCTTCTTCTGCTCCATAAGTTGCTAAAAATTTTCCATCTTCCGAGAATGCCAGTGCTGTAACAGCACCTTTGTGAGCCTGCAGCGTCTGAAACTGACTAACACTTTAATGCCATCACAAAAAATATCGAAAACATTCTAAGCCATATTGCCAATGATTCAATTTTGTGCGGCCTCCACCGGTTCTTCAATTTCTATTTTCAAAATTTCTCCACATTTTTTTGATCTGGGAAATACAGAATAAAATAATTAGCTAGACTGCAGTAGAATCACAAATCAAGATAAGAGGTAATACCTGCGATCTGGCAGCTCTCAGTTCATGAACAACTACCGTACCATTTCGTCCACCAAAAGCAATACGGCGAGTATTTGGACAGTATGCAACCATGTAGAACCAGAAAAAGAAATCATTATCTCTTTAAATCAGTTAATCTGCTCAATATAATCCAGAAATATACTGTATAAACAGAGTCCAGTATGATAGCTGATGGAACATTGTAGAAATCAATAAAAGTAGCCAGGAAGACCGCATACCTTGTTATTGGGGGAAAAATTTCTGACAATGATTTATGTTTAAGCAGTGATGCATCCAAACAGTGGACAAGTATATCACCTACCTGAAAAAATTATCGATAAGAATAAAAAGTAAAACAGAAAACTTCAAATTCATGGCTCTAATACACACAAAATCTATTACAAAATACCGGGATCATCAAATCCGCAACGTTCGTGTACTCCTTTTCTGAAAGCAATTCCATGATACGCAAAACCTCTCCTCGACATTTTAACAGCGGACTGCTAGTCGTATGTTGAATAGTTTGATGCTGTGCAACACTGTTATAACGTGCTACCTGAAACACAGAACAACATGAAAACAGTAAAAGCATGAAACAGAAATATATAACCAAATAAATGTTCTAAACAAGAATTAAAGAGGAAAACTAAGATAAAGTGATAGCCTTCAGTCCAATGGCTAATAAGAAAAGAAATGGAACACAACAACTTGCATCTATGGAGCCGAACGCACGAAGACGATGCTCCACAGTAGCAAACCCTGCAGCCTAGCAAGACAAACGCTAAGAAAAACTGTATCAGGGAAATTAATGATGAATAAATTGAACATATTGCATAATGGCATTATAACTATGCTAAGAATATTAATAATAATAATATGAAATTTCTTTAGCCAGACAGTCAAAAACTAACTTCCTTGCTTAATGCCGTGATAACTGCTGGTGGCCGCAATGTGGCAATTAAACTTAGTGCATGACATGCTGTATAACATATATCCACTGATGGAGTTAAAATAGCCGCCGCAGTACCTCTGGAAAGTGATACAAATTATATAAAAAGAGAGAACTGACGCCATTCTATAGTGTAAAGAACGAGAAACGAAGTAATATAAGCATTTCTTAATAAATTAGGAACAAAGAATTACATAGATTGTTTATCGACGCTAGTAGCTAATTCCAAAAGAATTAACAAAAGTTTAGTGATATCCAAATGGGGTTGCCAAACGCTGAAGCCTCGACCGATCAAATCTACAGCAGCACGACGGAGTGATGAGTGATACGGTAATAGGGTCGTTGGCGCAGCATCAACTAGCTCTAAGAGGGATTGTGCGGTAGCTCGTGAAACATCCAACTATAAATTAATTTAAAAAAATCCTCTTCGACTGCTAATAATTTATCAATAGTTATAAAATTCGAAAAAACACGCTTAAAACGATAATGAAGACAAATCCCCAAAAAGCCACATTATCAATTCAACTAACTTTACTCATTTCGTCTGGGAACTCGGCACCAATCACGCCAAGCAATATTACTGATGTTGCTTGATTTCGCCGAATTTGCTGCACGCCGGCCTCTTTCAACAATTTAACATCTACTATAAATTATGAAAAAGAATTTAGCTGATATATCTTACCACCAGGAAATCCCTTGATCTGTCATTAGTTATTAATTTTTCTGTATTCTCATAAGCTTGATCAATTATATTTGAATCGAAAAATTTTAATGGTAAAAAGAAATTGGAATTAAGATGAATCTCATTTAAAATGAGTCACACCATTCACAGCTGGATCCGGTAGTGCTTTCTCGCCCTTGCGATAAGGAATCGGAGGTGGCTGAATACCAGTAGTTCCAATAACGGTATTCATGGATGCTACCGGAATACGGCTACCAAAAATTGAAAAAGAAGGATCCAGAAGGGTTGGAAGAAATACAGACCACGATTCCACCAAACGTCTGCGACCATTGACGCTAAGCCGCGTTAATTCTCTAGTCAGTAATGCTTGCGCGGCCATCCTCACTTCTAGACACCGATCTTGCCACCTTAAACTCATTACAGTGACAACAAAATACTGCAGACTAATCTGCTTCATTTTCCACTTGAGTTATATGAAATGTTTTGATACCTTTCTGCGAGTAATTCAATCCTTGGTGGACAATAAATATTCTTTGATTTTATTAAATCCGGCAAAAGGCAACAGTGTAAGGCAGCAATTAAAGACCAGCCTTGCTTTAATTGTAAACCATTCTCGTGAGACTCGGAATCAGAAGGACGTAATGGAGGGTTTCTGAAAAACCACAGGAACAGAAATTAGATAAGATAATTTCAAATGAGCTGATGATAAAACTCATACCAAATTGAGTTCAGGAAAATATGTTCATCTGCAAGAGATAAGAAATGCAGGATGGTTCTGACCTCATAAGAATATCCCTCTTGGCGATATCGAAAGAAGTGCCATGTAATGACATCAAAGTATTCGCGAGAGCAATAACTGTCAATAGATGCACAGTTGTCAACGAACTTCCAGTGGTCCAACGAACAGCGCTTGCAAACTTATCAAATGAAATGCCATTATTGAATTTTCCTGTCGGCATGTAGACTACTAAATGTCCTGAAATGGACTAATTTCAGGCATATCCAGTTTACAGATAGAAAAGGAGGTAATCATGCCGAATAACGAAATCAAACAGATGACAATGTGAGAAACAAAAGCACTGCTTCATCATAATGTTCTATTTTGCAGAACACGGAATTTAAGCATCTGGCCAAGTGCTTGTTTCAAGACAATTAAAAAAAAAAAGCACAATGAAATGACAAACCTTCTCGAGACTCAACGCCAAAACTTAATGGTAACGATGGTTTCACAAGGCATAACTTTTTCAAGCAAACTTCATCCAAATCAGCATCAAGAGTCCAGGCGTACAATAAACTCATACAAAGATTCGCAATATCCAAGTAAAGATTGGATCCCGTCTGCCACGCAATTTTCGACACTGCTGTACGGCAATGTGGTTGTTGTTTACCCATCACTATTGTTGACAACGACTTGTTTTCCGCATTCTCACCTGATGATATTTCATTTTCCAGTGCTAAGAGGCCGGCTGAAAACATAATTATTAATAGCATATGCAAATCAATAGAATATCCAGAATTTAATAATTATCGTGAAATTTCCGAACAAAATTACAAAATAGGAAATTGAAAAATACCAATCAAAGAATCAGTGTTGAAAAATACAAGATGTGATGAACTAGGAGATTTTGTCAGAGCTTTAATGTTCATCGGAGGTGGCAATTCCAGAACTTTTGCAACTTTGCTTGCAACTTTTCCATTGCGATTGCCAGTAGCAATTTGTTTCATCGGAAATTCATAGGCAAGGTGAAACAGTTTACGTGAGAAAATAAGTATGGAAAAATATCATAAGAAAATAAGCATGAGAAAAGCAACATTTTACGAAGTAAATTCATAATTATAACTTTGTGGGCGTTTCAGGTAAAATACGATGATATAAAACTGCACCCAACTTTGATACAGTGCATTAAAAATAAAAACATACTGCATGAATGTTTTTGTTTTTGAAAGCACGCAGCATTTGGACCGCTTGAGAAGCACCAGCTTCGTCATCTATCTCAGCTACACCAATTTGTTCACTGCACGCTGCCAGAATTTCCTCTGACATCTGTCCACCAACAACTCTTTCCAAACTCGCTGAGAGATAGAAAAACAATAGTTACTGATAAGCTTACTTATTTGTATTTAATTTAGAAAAAACTCTTTCGATAAGTTTATAAATTATTTTGTTCGAAACGAAAAGTTTTTTTTTGGTGAAACAAGTAAAATTCAGTGCCCCCCTACAACTCAGCTTGACGAATGAAAATTTGAGAGGTATGATCTCTGAATAACTCTTTAATTCCGAGGGCCAAAGAGAAGCAGGTTAACACGTAGCGGGAAGGTCTGATTAAGTTATTTAGAAGATGCACAAGTTTTTTTACAACGTCATTTCCTTTCACCTTGATTTTACGATAGTACTAAAGAAGGTAATATCATGAAATTGTGCGGTAACCTGACTTCAGTAGCTCACGGATCACAATCATTGTAGATGAGGTTCTGATACTCTTCAAAAAGTCCTTGTATCTCTTTTTAGCGGTAGCTTAACGAATCCTGGAGATGAAGAAACACTGCTTCGCTAAAACCGTTTTATATGGCGAACTCATCTGTGTCCTTTTCAGCATGAAAGATTTCATCGGTGCAATGGAATTGAGGACTTCAACTTTAACAGAGCTTCCCAGAAACCTTTTTTTTTTTGAAATTTCTACGATGATCAATCGAGAATATTTCGCTTGCGATGGAGATTGGTAGCGAACTTCCGTTTTCTTCAAGCTATCTCTTCCAGGCCACAAAACCATCACAAACGGTATCCACAAAAGCAGAATTTAAGTGCCACAGATTCTCTTCAATTTCAGCACCGAGAATGGTATTGATAACATGGCGCTAGGAGTTACCGTGGGTTCTAGAGCAAAATTAAATGCTGCTTTCTCCGTCGAGGTACCGTAACTTTTTACGACTTTTCACCACAGGAAATTGTAATCGGAGCTGGTGCAAGGATTATTCAACATTTATCAAGCACAACTTGTTTCATAGCAATGATAATTAGAAAGGAACTGGTGCGTACGCTATATCTGGTTTGACCACATTGCTCCTACAGAAATCCATCTGCCATAAGCCTCTCCTGCTTAAAGTCAACGACGATTACATAAATCCTTGTTTTAAGCCATACAATTTTTTTCTGTTTGCCTGAGAATGAATATCACATCAGCATTAAAGCTTTAAGCTTTACGAAGAAAGGTCTGGTTTACATTCATAAGCAGCCTTTACAGGTGTACAATTCTGTAAAATGCCAATGATTAGAAAGAGAATCCATCCAGGTTATTTTCAAACGGCGGGGAACGAAATGATCGTGTTGGTGAGCTCTTCGTTCCGCAAAAAATTCTAACAAGAAACATTCGTCGTCATTGCAGTTTTCAAACGACTCAGGCGATCGATGAAGTCACCAATAATTACGATTTTATCATCTGCAGGAACTTGTTGAATAAAACATACCTTGAAGACCTTGTAAGGCTAACCAACCTCTCAGAAAATAGAGGGTAACTAGAGTGGATGTTGCAAATAGTTTGACAACCACAATCATTCAAATCTAGCTGCAGATAAGAAACACAAACCGGTATCCATTTGCCAAACATAAACAGTTTCATCCTCGCATTTCAACAACAGGAAATTATCCAAAGGTCTCCATTTTACATCAGTTATTGGATATAACTGCCGACTTGCCAACAAAAGACATCTGTTTTCTTTCAAAGATAAAAGCGCAGCTGAATTATCTGCAGCTATGGAACAAACCGTATGGAGAATTCGAGGCTGAAATGATTCCTTCAAAATATGTGAATGTTACGCATCAAAACATAAAAACTTTGAGAAATGATGCGAAACGTACATTGCATGTTTCCGGAGGAATAAGCATATGCAAAATTGAACCACCTTGGACACAAAATCTGTACAATCTTGATCCGGAATTCAAATTCCATGTTATTACAGAAAAATCACTGGATCCAGAAAGCAGTAACTGCTGATCATATCGGGGATGTTCTTCATGTGGATATAGAAAGCATGTTACAGCAGCAGTATGACCGTATAAACGCCGACAACTGAGCTCTATAATATAACTTCGTTCCCAAGATCACAAAATCGTATTGGTATATCAAATAAAAATTAACCTTTGCTTTTGGTCAGCAGCTGTTTTGAAATTGCGTCGCAACCGTACATAAGAATTATACTCCCGTCGCCACGTCCAATAATAAGACGTCCTTGGCTACTAACATAATGAGTAGCTGTAATTTCGCAATCATCCTAAACTATAGCAGGTTACTGATCCCTCACTAACAACTTCTAAAACTGACAATAAATTATCACAGCTACACACATACTTCACTATCGTAAATTGATGGCGGCGAGTTTTTTAAATTATTCCACTGACAAATCATGCTTGTTTCCAACTTTGGTTGCTCGAATATTATTTTATTTTTTGATTGCATTGATAAATCAAGATCCCATAACGCTATAGCGCTTTCTGCATCGGCTCGGCAAACAAAATTAGTTGAGATACAAAACACTACGTGCGTCGACTGCTGAAAATGAAACCTTATCAAGATAAATGGAATATTAATCCGATATACCAATACGCTGCCATGAAAAACCAACTCAACAAATAAAAAAGAAAGAAATGCTACAAAATTTGCAATAGGTTAGCATTACGTAATATATTTATCTATAGTTTGGAAAAAGATCACCAACCAGATTGATCGTTGATTTGCTTTGCAAAGTCATCAACAATGATGGATCGTTAAGTCCTTCCATTTCACTTTCTGAACCAAAAAAAAGCAACCTAAATCAAAATGAACAGTGCTTCTGGCAAATGCCAAAACAAATTCAAAACGTAATCTAAACTAACAAACTTTACAGATGATCTCACACTTCTCTATTGGTATAAACTTACGAATGCGGAATCTGGTAAATATATACAGAACCATTTGTACAAGCTACAGCAGACCGTCCACCAGATAATAATTTCCCGTCACAGACATACTCATCAGAAAAATAAACTCCCAAACGATTAAGGTCAGCCAATTGAAATATCTGGGAAATGACATAAATGCGACAAATATGAAAACATAATGTCATGAAATTGGAAAAGTACGAAAATCAATAATGCGGTAATGTCTTATACTGGATTTTGTTATTCATATGACGCACCTGCCATGAAACAGAATCAAACACCAGAAATATGGAAGGAGAAGAAGGATCCCAAGATACAGAACAAATTTCTTTTGTCTCCATATTCCTCGATTCCGTTTCATAAATAGACGACTCCTGCAATTGCTTATTCTTTGGAAAGAATGCTTTTCACTAACTAAACTAAAAAAGCTAAAAATGTACTAATGAATCAACTTTCAAACCAAATAGTAACAAACTGAACACTTAAAAATAATGCAGTGATTTTTCTAATGACATCTCAATTTGAACGAACTGATTTTAATGACTAAAAGACCAGTAAACCAACCTTTTTATCTGTATCGCACAATAACCAAATCTTCATCATGCCAGATGTAGTTACCCCTAGCACTGTATCTAAAATAAAAGGGCTAAAATGGACGAAGTCATCATATAATTTATGAAATGCAACATAACAATTTTCGCCGCATCATATGGTCAAAAAAAATTAAGGGTCTTCCCAAACACTCACGAACAAAATCATGAAAAGGTGGGATTTTGAGAAACAACTGAGCAGTCTTCGTCAATATCATCCGCCAATAGTAATAACAATCAGCTGAGCAAGGATGTTCAGTAAGGTAAGGATACGACTAGGAAATCCAGGCGAGATCAGCATGCCACAAACGCATGGAACTATTTTACGAACATACTACACAACGCACAAAGCATCGCCTGCTGAAGTATATTACAAAACATTCATACCCTGCTTGCTTGAATAACTGATGACAGCAAATGCACTAATCCAATCTGATTCAACTCGTAAACTTAGAGTGAAAAGTATATTCATATCTTGTGGGTCAATCACCACCACTTCTGCGTAATCTCCTATACAATATAACCCGTATAAACTAAAAGATCCACTGGTCGTTCGCTGAAATATCTCTATGAGACAAAGAAAGTTAACTAAAAAACTGACAAACATTACACTCACTAGAAAAAACATGGAGATAGAGGAGAGCTGGAAATGTTTGATCGGTTTAGATGATGAACTTCGAAGACAAATACAACAGTAGCTGTACCTTGAAAGTTTTCTGGACGAATATCATGTTAAATGTTAACATACATGGGGAACAATTTGTCGATGCACATGAGTCATAAAGTTATTATCAATGCAACGCCCGTCCACACTGTCCCACAATGTCAACTGTCCATCTGCCGAAGCACTCACGAATCTCCTGAAACTGATTAGAACAAGTTATTCACAGTAACCTTTAAATTGTTATCACATGCTAAAAAGGCATGCGTCAATGTAGGATTCTTGATTTTTCATTTTTTGACTCGTTGAATTTGGAGAAAAAAGAAACTTATGCATATTTTATGAGTCCTGAAAATATTACGCCGAGCATCGTGCGGTATCCGTAGCTGATAAAGCTGTAATCGAAGCTTCATGCCCAAGCAACATCATTTGGGCCTGTAAATTTCCATCGCATTTTTCCCACAATATCAAGGTACCATCATCAGCTCCTGAAAAGCGTTAAACGCATAGACTAAACCTTCACAACTTCATGTGTCGTAGAATTGGTTCACTACTCTTACCTGTGATTATAACCGCACCATCGTTAAAACACTGTAAGCAGTTAATGCGATGATTTGGTGGTTTCTTACCCCAAAGTGCAACTGCAACTGCTAAACCAGACTGTGCTGTTGCTGTCATGGTTCTGAAATTGGACTTATTTCACCGTACACTTCAAGGTATCAGAGCTGCAGTATTTCTCAGTGTTGAAATATAATGTGTGGATCGTCGTGAAGCTAGATGAATTTATGTATGGCAGGAATACTTTAGACGTTAAAAAAATTTATGTGATACAAAAAATGACGGAGACACTTTCTGCAGAAACTTCTTGCGTGCATCATCTAGACATAAAAAGCAGTCTCAACGAGAAACCACCAGACAGGACGGTCCGTTGCATACAACAATTCTGCAACACGTTCGTCTCAGGTCTTTGTAATCGCTCACTTAGACGAAAAGGGTTAGGGAGGATGCAGGTGGCTCATTCCGGGACGTGTGTGTTTCCGGTGTGATAGAAAGGAGTATTGTGCGCCATGTACTGAGGTGAACGTGAAATAGTTATAAAGTATAGTAGTAACAGGAAGTGATAGCGTTTCAAAGTCCTCCTACATATATGGAAAATTTTTCTTGACGAGGATTTTGCCTCCGCAAGGGAATGGGTCGTTCAGCGAGTGACCTATTGAGTATGGCTATGCGTTCAGTTGGCCGAGTGGAAGTTCTTTTTGGTAAAGATGTCGTAAGTGTGGAAGTTGTCTGAGTAACTGGTTGTTGGTTGAATCCATTGGCATATGGCTGATTTTCTCTTACAAACTAATTTAAACAGGGGAAGTGCGAGATGCATACAACTGTGGAAGCACCGAGTGAGAAGCAAGCTGTTCCGATTGCTGATTTAAATGTCGATCAGCTTTCTTATTTTCAGCGGCAACTTAATCAGGAAATTGTTTTTCTCAGCGAATCTTTAAAGGTATATCGAATCAGTTCTTTTTGGATTGATAAGTTTTGATAACATTTGAAAATTTCGATAGCATTTATAGCATATTACTTTTTCATCGGAAAACAATCAATGGTTAATACTTTTTTGATAGCTCTCTTAGTAATTGTTGTCGTCCAAATGCAACTTTATTTGCTGTGTTTTTAGGAACTGAAGATTTTCGAATCGAAATTTATTGCCAGTGAAGAATCAGTTAGAAATGCTGCCAAGGTTCTCAGAGATGGAGAAATTTTAGTGCCATTAACGGATTCGGCAAGTTTTAATATTCTCGCGACTTCAGGGTTTTTTGTTATATTTTCATCATATGTTCGTCTGATTAGTGAGTGGATATACTGGGCGAGAAAGATCATTAATTCCAGTATTTGCTCTGTCGTTTCTTTTTATTGTTAACGTCATGTGTCTTAAGGCTTTCAGATGTATATTCCTGCAAAAATAGCCGATGCAGGAAAGTATTCGATTGAAGTCGGTACAGGATATTTCGTGCAAATGAGCGCTGAAAAAGCGGTGGATTACTTTAAACGAAAGCAGGCTTTCTTAAAAAAGCAGGTAAAATTTTGAATTAGTTTGAAAGTCTCTCCTTTTCTTGATAGTTCGTTATGATAGCTGTAGATAAATAGCTCTTACTTCATACACAAATTTGGAGCTGTGCAATGGATGCAGCGCTTTACTCTTATAGATGCAGCTGCCCAGAATCTCATGATAAGTACCGCTTTCATTTTTCTTTCTATTTCTGTCATTTTTTAAATTATGCCAGGTTACAAAATTAATAAATGGTTAGAACGTGCTGTAAGGATTTTTAAATTTTTAGGTGGAAACGATAGAAGGAGTGTTACCCGATAAATGCCGAGCTAAAAGTGCCATTGTAGACAGTTTGCAGAAGAAAGTAAATGTGTATTGTTCCTCAGGTTCAAATGGGTAATATGAACATTAAAATTAGAAACGGTCTCTTGTGTCGTCGTTTTTGTATATAAATCCAAACTTATATACATTGATATATTTGACATAAGGTAATCGAACTTTCATACATTGATATATTTGACATAAGGTGACTTTTCCTTTATATAAACAACTCAAATGTAATTTGCTTTTTTGTTCGTCAGTCTTTGCTTTTTTATCCTGTTTCACAGTAATTCAATAAACATAAAACATCTGTTGGTTTCACTGTGTGCTGCTTTGAATTCGTTGTGTTAAATACTTTTGTTTTTATGGACGTTATAGGTTCTAAGCATTGACAGTAGTTGGCGCTTTGTTATCAACTACGAGTTTTTTTCTTTTCTTTTTTTCTACAACTCTTGAATCATTTCCTAAAAATGCGAAAATAAATTGAAAATGAAAGCTTCAGGTATAAAAGTTGGTAGGGGTGAAAAGTATTTTGGATGCGGGTTGAACCTCTTTCGAATTGTGAGAGGGCGTTCTTCCTCAACTCATTTAAGCAAAATGTGGTAAGTTATTGGCAGCATTTAAATGTTCTTTTGAACTTGAGCAATGCACGCAGGTTATCTTTTTAAATCTCGTGATATTTGAGTGTGTCGTAGCAACCTAACAACACGAGAAGGATTTAAAGAATATAAGATGATTCTGTTAGCATTTTTGATCACATATATGGTTGTAGCGAATTGATGGGCGCAAATGTGATGAGTTTCGAGAAGTGAAAGTTGTCGTTGGTTCTGAGCTTGGTAGTTGTCTTGTTATGCTTGGAGAGACAAAGTAAGTCTGTTCATTTGAATATCATCGAGATGGTAACAATATCACTAACAAGAGCTTGAAGATTAGATAAGAAATAATTTCGTACTCGAAAAGTTCTATGCTTTGTTGCTAAATTCATCAATGCTTTCCAGAGTTTCAGCGCAAGTGAGCTGTTCACTTGTGGAACCTTCAACTACTAGAGGTAACATGGGTACGGTTGAAGTGCAAGTGGATATGTCACCTATAGCCTCCCCTGACTATGAAGATGGCCGTCTTGGGACGAAAGGCTTTGAATTAATGCGAATCCTTGAATTGTTATACCGCAACTGCGGTGTCGTTGATCTCGAATCACTATGTCTAAGGACATTTAAGCAGGTAATTTGCTTTTCAATGCATCTCCCTAACGCTGAAACTATGAAATGGTACTTTTAGACAACAAAACTGAAATATTTTAGCTATGCATTGTTTTGCAATTTTCAGGTGTGGCAGATACGCATTGATGTTCACGTATTGGCGTCAGATGGGTCGTTAGTGGACTGCGCATGCATCGCATCCTTAACTGCTCTTGCTCATTTCCGGAAACCCGACGTCTCTGTGCTTCCAGATTCCATCATCATTGCAAGTGTCCCTTGCAAACTCATGAATTGGCATTCCTTCTCAAAACTTAATGAACCTATTCAAATTAATTGAAAATCCCAATTGAAGAATAGTACCTAAATTAAGATTATAAATAAGTTATGCTTTGCGAAGGAGTGCCACTTAATTGTAACAATCCCAAGACCATTAAATATTTCACCAATTTTTTATAAAAATGAAACAGAAATTATGGAGGATTTATTTTACTGTTTTCAGCACGGTAGTAGTGAGAAAATACCGATTCCGCTCAATATCTATCACATGCCGATTTGTGTAACATTTGGAGTCACTTCAGACGGGTTTGCTTACAAATAAGAAATGAGGCAGCATTTTTGCTAAGGATGTTATTTTAACGTCTGTTTTCTGATCATTATTTTTTACTTTTTATTTATTCTTATAATTTCAGCGAAAATATAATCGATCCGACTGATAAAGAGGAGCAGTGCTTAAGAGGGTCGCTTATTGTAGCTACAAATAAAAGGCATGAAATTTGTGCATTGCACCAGTCAGGGAATTTCCTCCTTAGTGAGCAATTAGTAAGTCAAGATTTTTTGAACTTGACTCTACTATTAAAACGAAGATCCGAGTTGAAGATTACTTAAACAGTAAATAAATTGTAGATCGTGGAATGTGTTGAAAGAGCAATACAAAGAGCTGTTGATGTATCAGAGCTGATATATTCGGTCATCACAGATGATAATTTAAAAAGGTCTCTTCTGCATTTTTATTACCTTTGATTAGCCTTTATATTTTAACTTATGTCGTAGATTTAATGAAAATCTTTCAGATCGAACCGACAGCAGATAAATGGATTCAGCGAACTTATAAGCTTAAATGTGCTTACGTCTCATCACTGTGAACCCAACGAACTTATTGCTCCTGCAGTGAAAATTGATGCTTTGGAAAGTATCCCTAATGTAGACGAAATCGTCACAGTTGATGTAAGTTGTGACCGATCACATTTCGAGAATACTGATAAAACGCGAAAAGCAAATGTTAGAGAAATCCGGAAAATCCCAAATAAATCCAAACAGTTGCTTATTCATGAAATTGACTGATCTCAGGACAACCAGATGCAGATTGGTAGTGGCAGTAAAGTGATCGTACGAAGAAATGACGAGGATATTGAACTTATGGAACAAGTCAAGAATATCGTCTCCATAGATGAATCAGACAAACAAGAAAATGTAAAATTTGGGTGTTTTTGACCGCTTTTCTAATTTATTTACCCTTATTGAAGCTACTTTTCCTTTCAAGTTTTTATTTGTTAATAGAAGATATGGCCCATGGTTGTTTTTTGACGGCATGTATCTATCGAATCCACGTAGTTTAGCAACATATTTCACAGCTGCACTGGTGAAATTTTTAATGACCTTGGTGAGTGAAAATGTAGGCACGTAAGGTATATAATTACTTTCAAGCATATTGCTGTCTCAGTTGTGCATACATTTTATAACATTTGTGAATTTGGATCCTTTCAGAATATTCGGAAAAATCTACGGGATCTAGACGAAGTGGACGAGCTTTTACAAGGTATTGAAGAGGAATTTGGATTACCTGACTGAGCAGTCAAAAACTATTTGATTAAATCTTTACTCAATGTTGCTCGCATGCACAAACCTTAGGATTCAAGAAACAGTATTCCGGAGTAGCCCAATGAGAAAAGTGACTTAGTAGAATGTTTTTGGAGTAACTCTGATGCGAACAGTGAAGTAAAATTTACTGCGAACACAAAAAAATTGGATCAGAAATTCTAAACACTCAGGGTTCATGATTAATTAATTAGATCACGCTCACCCAACTGTTATAGTTTTAATTTGGTAGCAAATCATCATTGGTCATTTTGCTTAAGCGCAATGGGAATGATACCAAAGAATTCGCTGTTCTCAATACTCTTATGAATACTCAAGCTAAAGTGAAGAAAACAGTATCTTAGGGAATACACATGAAGTTATTTTGTTAGGACATGTAGAAAGTATGGTGCACCGTCCCAATAAAATTGCACAAGGAACGGGAGATGAAGTATGGAATCATTTGCTACGAACTTTTTAAATTTCACAAACTGCGTCATCATCATCCGAATCAAGAAGTAGTAGTCTTTTTCGTTCAACTCGAAAGCCTGAAAAGTAACACTTCCACGCCTTAAAATAAATTGAGTTTCAACTTCCAAATCACATCACTTTCCTTACAAAGCAAAGTGAGCTAAGCGGCAAAAGACGTGGCAGATCTGCGAAAGGGGACATGCACTATGAGTCGTACCAAATACCGAAACAGATTAACACATTTTATCTGATGAAAATAATGACCAAGGAAAAGAGATACTGCGGAATGTGTCTTTGTGGAAACAATAAAAGTTCAGGGAACAAATCCCTATGTTTCGGTAGAACCCATTTCGCGTACTGTGTCTATTCACAAACCTTACCCGTGTCTTCCGCGTCGTGTACTTGTCTTCCTCTATAAACCGCCGGATACTGTACGCCATCACCGCAACTGAAGTTCAACTAATATCACTGTTCATAATAAACATTGTACACACAACTAATTGTCAGAGACAAAAATATTTTAAAATTTGCACTAAACGATGACATGGAAAAAACACTTACGATGAAAATATAGGTAAGAACCAGAAAAGGTATGTGTCCCCAAAAACTTGTCTGAAGTTGCATCGTAAGCCAAGATTAAAGCCATTTTTATCAACACCATAAAGGAACACAGGAGGGCGAAATGATTCTGTAAAGTAATGGACAAAGTCTAACAATCCTATGAATGTTGATACTATTGAGGCTAATCTCGCAACTGACTGTAAATAAGAGACACATCCTGCAAATATTTTTCGGCAATCAATTTTTCTTTGCAAAAACAGCAGAAAGCATCTCGAGTTCGATACATCTGCAAAAAATAGTTTGAGGGAGCAGTACTCACAACTGACCAATGGTGGACTGATTTCGAGCAGTAAGATAAATATGATATGTAAATAAGCAAGTAATAGATGCCGCAAACATTCCAGCCATAAAAAAGAGAAAAACAATGTGGAAGCGACCAAAACCAGCACTAGGTTGCAAGGAGTTCTGCAAGCAATGGAGCAGTATGTAATTGTGGAGAACCGTCTTTTCATTTTTAATTGTTTTACTACATTTTATTACCTGGAGCAATATTCTGAAAAAAAAACTTACTTTCCAGAATGCAATGAAATATTGCAAATCTGTAAGTGCACTCCAAAAGCACAAAATAAGACCGTAAAAGAGAAACTGAAGGAAAAATTTATAATTGACATAATTGACACATGTATTGACCCATGGACAGTGATGATCAAATTTCCTGAAAATATTATTATCAACATTTTGTGAATACCATGGTTGGATTAAACAATTTTATTAATTCCAATTCATGAACGTATTGGGTGAGACTTACAAAACGCAATGACCACAAACAGAGCAATGATGGCAGCGATCAGGCTTGATACAGCTACACTTGTAACAGTATCGTATGCCTGAAACATGCAAAATTTTGCGGGACAAAATTGCTAAAAAAAACAGCAAAAAACTTTGTAATGCTTAATCTTACCCTAATAAAAGTCAGAATAATTATCAGGCAAAAATAATACAATTAACTGCGTGCTCCTTTCCTTCGCATCCCGAAGACTTCGGAAAGAGCTAATGCCTCCTTTCACCAAAACTATCGCTACATTTAATAATATTACTCTATAAACCAAATACTGAAACTGCTAAAATAAACACATACAAATTTTCAATAAGACTAAAAAAACTATACTTCCATCACTATTTCGGTTATCCACCGGAATTCGATGCTGCCTCACATATTGTTGTAATATTTCTTTGCATTCGGAGTCTTCGAAACTGCAGAGGTCTTGCCGCGTTTGCAGGTCAACATAAAACTGGAAAATAAAAATATGCTTCTTTATGTCCCTGTGCAAGAGGAAGCACTTTCTATATAATAGTACAATAAGACTTCATTTTTGCACTGTCTTACTAAAAAATAACCAAACGTGAAATTTCGGAACATACCTATGTAATAAAATAATTCATTACCATTTTAGGCGGTCGGCCAACCGGTCGAAAAATCGTTACATAGTATGACCAAAGAAACATAACCAACAACAAATGAAAGATAAATAGGTAAACGGCACGCTCGAAGTTGTCTTCGACTGTTACTGGAAGCAATCAAAATACAATAATATGTGATATTATGAATTATTCAATTATATTGTAAGAACAAAAGTGCAAATCTGTTTTTGTTTCCTTCACCAACGATTTTGATTTTAAAGCAATTTAGTTAACGAGGAAGTGAATGAACTGCAGCCGAAGCAGTATTTATGAAAGAGAACGTGCGTAAAAGCTAATTAAAGCTTCGCTACTGTCCATAATTATTCTGCTTAATGTTAAGCTATGAAATTACGCTGCAGAACAAGAAAATGAAAAATGACTTACAGAAGCATAATTGCACGACATATGCAAAGTAGGCCCAGCACAGCAATACAAGGATAAAAACAACCGGTAACCAACGTATAAGGGAAATAATTCTGCGAAAACAACCATTATTAAAGCAAATCATATCTGCAACATGTTTAAATAGACTTGAAATTTTAGCTTCCCAAGCTTAACGGCAACAATTATGAAACATGGATATACAACTAACACTTAAGTTTTAATTTCCTGATTTCTAATAAAGCGAGAGAAATGTAAAAAGTACAGATAGTAGTCAAAGATCGAATATTTAATACAAGTGACGGTGGAGAAACTTGTACCACGCCACAATCCAATTGTGGATTATTTGGAGGCTTTAAAACCTCCTAGTACTCAACAGTCATCAATGGCCAACAAAAAGCCAAGAAAGATTTTCTAAAGTGAAAATAGAGATCTTGGCAACTAACCTTTCCTATCGCATTTCCTTCAACGTTGACACTCTCGGATGTCAAACTTTTCGACCTAAAAAAAGAATCAAAATTGCTGAACTTGAGGGAATAGTACTATTGTATGTGCTGATGCTAGTTTGAAATTTAATGTTCAACATTACCTTCATCGAGAACTCCCATCCTAATGGACGGTGACCACAGGTAGGAGGACAACCTGAGAGCTGGAATACAATGACATAGAAATCTCGCGGCTGAAAGATGCAATGATGTTATCCCACTGGGTGAATTGCTATGGCTGCCCTCGGTGTGCAAGGTCTTCCGGACTGGATATCCCGGGACTAAAGATTGCTTCAATAAGCTAAGAGAAAGTATTAGACAAACCAGGTCTAAATCTGTCCGCAGAACTTTGTCTTAGAAAATTAAAAATTTTGAACTATGCAACTCTTCGTTTTTGTAATGATGTTATACGCATCATTTGCTAGTTTTACCAATGGATGAAGGTTTCGGTAATGTCTCGCAGGGACGTGGACGGTAACGGTAGCTCACTTTGAAACATGAACATGTTGTAAGCTCTTTGGAACTTCTGGGAGTTTCTTCCACCAATACTGTTCACAATTAGGAATTCATCAAAGAGTAGAAGGATATGGTGAGCCAAATTCGCTAAATGCTGTTGAGAAGTGGTCGTGTCCAGAGGGACTCATACCGTTCCACCCGGAAGCGAACGCATGCTGCCGTCATATGCCATCCTTAACACTCCGTCTCTCCAAGGGTCAGTCTGATTTGTTCAGTTTTAGTGAAGACCAACGGAGTCCTCAAATACTTTGGGAGATTCGCAGCTTTCTATATTGAATGTTTCCATTTTTATAAAGCATTTGAAGTTTGTCGCTTGTACTTCGTGAACATTTGTAGTGATGAAACCTTTAATATTGACAGAGACTTCCGCTAGGATGGGATGCAGCCAATCGAAGAAGTAAACTTTGGCGCACATTGTCTGATCCTTTATCACCGTTATCATTCATCGAAGAAAATTCCACCTCTCGAAGAAACTGTTGTTGCAGTGAAGACGAGCAGAGTTTTCAGATACTTTGGAAGATTCTCTTGAACACTCACATAGAACGGTAGTCGGTATACGATATTCTCGATCTCCGCGGATCTTTTGTGACATTTTTTCATCAAATTGGTTGATTCACTTGAGGACATCTGCTGATGAACACGTCTGCCTCAGCAATGTTTTACGTAACTTTGACTTCAAAGTGACCGAAACCAGGAATAACTGCAGTTGGAATTTAATGTATGGTTGGATACCGCGAATCCCTTATCCCGGACTACTGTTGCGTGAAAATATGGATTAGCAGTTTTTTTTTCTAGACAAAGGATTTGCTTGATGGAAAATGACAGTGATGAAGGATTGGGCACTACGCTCCAAATGTGCGAGCATCCCATAGGCATTTGTAAAAGTGCAAATCCAACCGGACCGTTGAACTTCTTCGTAGAGACGAATATTCCACCTGGTGGAGTTTCTTCGTCTGATTCTCTTGAATATGTACTGGTACGGTTGCGCGTACGAG
>JABVXS010000539.1:0-28806 GCA_013365335.1 Madathamugadia hiepei
GGTTAAAAAAAAAAAAAAAAAAAAAAAAAAAATGTAACAATAACAATAAAATCCAATTTAATTAAATTTTAGAAAAATTTTTACCGGTTTTTGCGTATTTTGTACACGTGCAAGCAACGAGCCACCACTTGCTAATTCCATAACAATCATAATTGGTTCTTTCAATGTTGCAACACCGTAAAATTTGATAATATTTGGATGGGTTAATTTTGACATTAAATTTGCTTCACGTAAAAATTTAATCCGTTCATCCTTGCTAATATTTTCGGTGTGAAGCGTTTTGATTGCAACCGGAAGGGGACCACGGAATACGCCAAGATTAAGCGTTCCCTCCCATACCTCACCGAATGCTCCTTCACCCAACTTTTTATTTCGTTCAATCTGTTAAAGGAATAATATTTTTTTCACGCAAGCATAAATAATTCCTAAAGAAATATTATTACTTTTCCGGGAATTCGGGAAAATTTCTTTCTAACTAAGAGATAAAATTCTGAAATTATCGTTCAAAAATGTGTGAAAATTAAAATTTCTAAAATGATTGATGTAAAGCTTTTTCCGGAAAATGTGAAAATTTTTTATTTTTTTTTTTGGAAAACTAAAAGTCAGAAATAAAAAAAAAAATGCAAACAAAACAAACATAAATTAAATTTGAACAAAATTTTGAAAAAAAAAAAATTTTTTTAAAAATTAAAAAACATTCAATTTTTTTTTTTTTGGAGGGAAATTGAGAACAAAAATTAAAATTAAATGATTGCATTTTAAGCGGAATGTAAACAAATTCAATAACATCAAAGGGAAGCCATAAATTTCTTTACAAAAAACTTTCATTCTGAAAAGGAAAAAAAAAAAAAGAAAGAAAGATTTCCATCCGGAATATAACCGGAAATAATCCTTAAAAAAAATAAAAAAAAATGTGCAAGAGGTAAAATTTGGCAAAAGTTTTTGAGAAGCAAATTCATCCAGAACACACATTTCGAAAATTATGCATAAAATAATTTTTACCTGTTCATGAGCAATTTGCCAATCACCTCTTCCAATTCCTTTTAAAATCCTCACATTTTGTTCATTTAATGGTTTCTTCATCCGACTATGAAATGCGATTAAATCAGAAATTGTCTTGAATGCATAAATATGCACGTAATATAAATGTTTCTGAAAATTTATACGTACGTTCACGTCTTTTAATACAGTTCTTTTGCGTGAAAATAGAATGTTTAAATGATGATGAAGTACAATTAGATAATTGTTACTTACTGGACGTGTTCGTTTAATGACAAAATTTGTAAGTTCATTTGAAATTTCTGAGAGAACAGTGATAACATATTGTGTTTCACCATCAATTTCTTCCCGTCGTACCAGAAAATCCCCGGGATTTACCAATAATGGTTGACATTCATCAGTTGATAATATACCATGATAAAATGGATCATCTTCAATTTGTGCAGCTGTCCCACCTGCTTCCTCATGAAGTATCTGAAATGAGAAAGCTTGAAGTATCACAATAGCTATATCGTTACACGTGGTATTGCTGTTTCTTGAAATGACTTAAAACACTGGTGTACGCACGTTTACATGCTATACTGCAAGTAAATTCACATGCATCACAACAGCCCACTGCAAGTACGTTTACGTGTTCTACAACCAGTCCTACGCAAATACGATACATGTACTTTCATAACGATAAAATTCCATCATTTCGAAAAAAAAATTCATTTCAACAGTCGTATTATGTATACGTGCACTGCAACAACAAACTCACGTACGTATGTTTACATGCTTCATAATAGTCAAAAGCACACATACACACATACAAACACATACTTACGCCTTGTACGACAATTTTTTTGCTTTTAAACGTTACATTATTAATTTCTTGCTTTACAATTAAAATTATTACTTACCTGAGTAAGTTTTTTATTCTGAAAAGATTGTATCGACGTGGATAAATCGTTGTTCACTGGTTCAGGACAGCACTTGAAACTCATCAAATTTTAAAATTGAAAAAATAAATAGAAATTTTAATTTTTTTACAAAAAATTAAGCGTAAAAAATTAAAAATAAAGATAATTAAAAAAATTTTTTCAAGTTTTTCATAAATTTTGTGGTTTTTTTTAATATTAAAACATTCCAGTATTTCGATAAATGTATTTTTATAAAACTTAAATTTTTTAATTTTTTGAATAATGGGCAAAAAAAAAAATTTTTTTTTTTTCAAAAATCCCAACAAACTGTTATTGCTTAAATTCAATTCCATTTTAATTAACAATTTAATTGTTTTTTTTTTTTTTGCTTCAAGGATTAGCGAATACCTCAGACATCACTGATCGTGATGACCGTGACGATGACATAATTGATCATAAAAAATTTCAAACCAAATTCATTAATTGCATTCATCAAATTTGACAAGATTTTATCATTAAAAAATAATTTATTTATTTTTTGTTAAATTTACAATTTCTTTGAAAACAAAAAATTTTTTTTTAATTTCAATATTTTTAAAAAATTTTTTATTTTTCATTTTAATACGAATAAACTTTAATTTTTGTAGAAAATTTTAAACAAAAAAAAAAAAAGAATAATGAAAATTACCACTACGTGATGATCGTCTACGAATGATTACTTTCTTTGCTTAAAAAAAAAAAACGAATTTTTAAATTACAATGATTGTTGTGTGGGAAAATTATTTCATTCCATTAACAAAAAATTTATTAAAATATGAATAATTTTTATATTCAAATCAATAATTTTTAAATTTTATAAAATATTTCACTAATGGCTAAAATATTATCCATGATAATTCGTTGAAGAAGAAGGAAATGTTTTACAACGAGTAGTAGTTGCTGCCATTGATCTATTTCCTGTTGCTAATCCTGATCCTGATCCTGATCCTGATCCTGTTGCTATTCCTGATCCGGGATCTGATTCTGTAGCTGATCGTGTACGTGTTGTTCCTGCGTCATAACTTTGACTTCTTTGTGGTGACGATTCATCGTTTACCGTTTGTCCACTTTTCTTTGGACTAGTTGATGAATCGAGAACCATTATTTGAAAGAAAAAAAAAACCCTGATACTTTATATTTAACACGTATCAGCTTTTTTTTTTTTTTTTTAATTTTTTTGCTTTGATTTTTGAAATCACTGCAGAAGTTAACAAATGATGCGTGGTGAATAATGCTAACAATGACTTTATTTTTTAATTTTTCGTCGTTCTTATATATTTCATGTGAATAAATTTACATTTTAGGCAAATTTTATTAATAAAGTTTTTTTTTTATTCAAATTTAATTCATTTAAATGCGGAGTGAAGGAAGAATAAAATTACCATTGTAATTGTTAAGCAGAAAATGAAAATTTCATTGATTAAATAAGAAGTATCATTGTAATTTTTAAGGTAAGAAGTTTTTTTTTTGAAATCATAAAAGTTGCTTGGTAAATTGATTTGTAATCATATTTGTTAGGAATATGTATGATAATGGTTAATGTTACTTACTGATTGATTTGATTATTTAATGATAAATTGCTTTTTACCTTTCCTATTTTAGCATTTGTCCCACCTGGTTGCAGGGTCAGCTACTTTGCAGCGTTGTCTTCATACTCTCGGTTTTGTGATATGTCAGTTGTTAATCTAGCAATTCCTAGGTGTCGATTTAACGTGCCTTGCCATCGTTGTCTCGGTCTTCCACGGGGTCGTTTTCCTCCCACTTCTATTTGAAGTGCTATCTTGGGAAGCTTCTGAGCATCAGCTTGAAGAGATTGACCATAACATTTGAGGCGCAACTCTCGGAGCTTGTCAATGATGGAAGCTATCCCGTATCGACATTGAATGCCGACATTCCTTACATGTTCCAACCTTGTTATTTCCGACATCCATCGTAGCATTTTCGTCGCCATAGAAGCAAATTTGTGTTTCCTTTCCCTTGTTACTGGCCAGCACTGGGCTTCATATATAGCCACTAGACGGATGATAGTTCTGTATATTTTGGACTTAAGGCAATCACTTATTTTCTTATCGCAAGTGATTCCAGTTGTACAGCGCCATTTTGTCCAGGTGAAAGCTATTCTTGCGTTGATTTCTTCTTTCATACGACCATCATTGGATATTGTTGAGCCAAGGTATTGTGGTGACGAAATATAAAGCTAAAATATCTTCCTTTCTTTTTATTGATTCTAAAAAATTCAACAAAATCAAATATTTCAAATCATTGAATAGATCAACTAAAATTGTTATTCACTTCATGACTTAAAAATTTTTTTCTGAGTTCTCGGCGATGAACAGCTTGATATGCATTAGGAAGTTGATGGAGTAATGCATTTACTGCTAGGATAGATCTACAGTTTAACCGAACAAGTAGGACGACAAACTTGAGTAATAAAACTTTCACAAACAATATGAGTGTAATTATCAATAATTACCAAGCATAAGTTTCTACGAAATTGAAGGGTATTATAATTGAAGAGCATGTAAAAAATAGTTCCATTAAACATAAATATTACGCAAATAAATGGCATGAAAATCCCACCAAGTGGATGAACCGCAAGTATAAAATGGTTAGAAATGTTAAGGTCAATGGTTTATATAGTTGACCCGGTAGTGGACTGACCAAAGATCTAGGAACTCAATCAAAGAAGCATGTAAGTAAGTTAAGACAAAGACTATTAATGCACTAATGCACTGCTAGCAGACTGTCATAAGCTGTAAAGACGGTAAAGCATCACGTACAAGCATGCTTGCACTGACAAAGGAATATAAGATTGTTAGTACGTGCAAACAGACAATTGAGTGGGTGAATGATTCATCACTTGAGAACAAAGGAATATCCTAACGAATCCCTTATCTGTGGCATATCTTTAACAATCCTTGTGCTATACATAGGTAATTAATTTCATAACTTGTGAAATAAAAGTTTTTTTTTCTGATACCACTCCAGATCACGACAAATTTATGACGTGAAAATAGCGATTGCGAACTGACTTTTTTTTTCATTTACGCATTATCAATGAGCAAAAATTTTTTCCATTTCTCTTCCTTTTTTATTTTTCCGCCACTCTCGATCTGTTCCGTATGTCTCAGTTGATAAATTATCATTTATCAATCTAATTTTACCCTTTTAATTTATCTCCAAGCATAATTTGAAAATGCTTCAATAAAAATTTCGAGTAATTTTTGATCATTGCATTGATAAATTCTGATCACCATCATATTTATAGTGGGCGGTATTTGTAGTAACAATGATGATATTGATAGTGGGTCTTGTAATAGTGGCGGTAATAGCATTTTGGTGGTGCTGGTATTAGTAGCGGCCGTGATGGTAGTTGTAAGTGGCGATAATTGCAGTGGCGGTAATGGTGATGATGTGGAATGAATATTAGGGAAATGTTCAATTGTCGGTTCTCTTTAATTTCAATGCTTTTCATTTTTTCACGATTTTCAATCATTAAAATAAATTCACCATACAAAAAATAAAAATAAAAATTTTAATCAATCATTGATGCTTTTTCAATTCAAACAAATTTCTAATTTTTTTTTAAAATTTTATTTAAACAGTTAAAAAAAAGAAACAAAACGAAATGGTTTAATTTTAAGAAAAGATTTTTTTTTTTTTTTCATTTTGATTTTGGTATTTCATTTGCGAATGAAACAATGGAAGATGCTTTCAATAGATGGTGATAATACAATGGAATATATTTCCTTCCTGTGGCTATTATCCAGACATTTAAGCTCTCTTTTCATTTATCACTATGGTCAATACAATCAAGTTTTGTTCCTCTCCATATCACTATTATTAATGTTTTCTAATCAGTACATCTATCATTATAATCAGTGCATCGATACTTCCCTTCTTCATTCCACCTACATCTAAGCTTTCTCACTGTATTCTTTTAAGCTGTTCTCGGTATTATCAGTTATCAGTCCTTCTAATCAATGCATCTAACATTATTAGGCATATATCACCATTACATCTGAGCTTTCCTTCTAATTATCACTATTATCAGTGCATCTACGATAGTTCTTTTAATCAGTGCATCTACGATATTCCTTCTAATCAGTGCATCTACGATAGTCCTTCTAATCAGTGCATCTAACATTATTAGGCATATATCACCCTTACATCTGAGCTTTCCTTCTAATTATCACTATTATCAGTGCATCTACGATAATCGTTCTTATCAGTGCATCTGACACCATTAAACATATAGGCCATCTGTCATCATCCAGATTTGCAACAGTTTCTTTTCTTAAATGGATAACAAAGCAGTAAGTGAGGAACATACTTTCTTCAGTACATCTAAACTTTCTGTTACAGGTTACCTATTGTTATTGCTTTCAGTGAGTGAAATTTGCGGTAAATCTTAAATTTGTGGAATGAGTGAAAAAAAAAGGGAGGGGGGGGGGAAATAATATGGGAATGCACTCTTACATGGTATCCGGATGTTTATTCAAGATTTACCGTAAATTATTCCGGTGCATTGAATTAATCAATGGATATTGATTCATTGAGATATCACAGGATAATTCGTGAAATGAAAGGAAAGACTCAGAATTGAAATCAGACTCGGACGCAATCAGAGATTGATGTAATTTGATGATGTATTGTAGGCTATGTATGCCATACGTGGATTGAGCGCACCGTACGTATTATGTGGAATCAACTATGCCTGAAATCAAAAAATCCAGCGTGCCATATGTATGAGGTGGAATCAAGCGTAACAAAGGTATAGCGTGGAATCGAACTTGCCAGACATATAACATGGAATCAAGCGTGTCACTGGTGTGACGTAAAATTTAGCTCACCATACATATAACTTGGAATTGGTGGAATGAATTAAAAATGCGAAAATTTTAAAAATTCTTTCTTCTCCGTAATATTGTATGGTGAATGAATGATCGATTACTTCTATTAGTCATTCATTGCATTACTAATTCGGCAGAGAATTCATCCCAAATGAATCCAGTTTGTATTGAATTAATTACAATAGAATCTCTCCCTCTCTCCCTCTCCTTTCACTCTTCTCTCCCATTTCTCCAATTTTGTTAATTAAAATTGAATTTTTAAATCATTTTTCTCTGACACGATAAGACAGCGAAAAAAACAGAAATAGCGTTGCATATGACGATATGTTAGAGAACGGAAGTAATTTCAAAAGAGTGTGTGCATTTTGGGAGAGGAAAGTAAAGATATTATTTTGGACTTTCGGGCAGTTTCCATGTTCAAACTGGCTGTTGTTTTGCTTGCTTTTGCGGCTTTTTGGTGGTACCGTGGAATCCGCAAATAGGCGGGATGTACGGTGGTGATGAATAATTCATTCCATCAGCGACCAACAAGCTAATCGAGCGTAATGATTAGATTTGTTTTGATGTGAATTTCAATTTTGTTATGTAAACATGTCACTAAATTAGAAGTATGTCATTTTACATGTGATTTTTACGTGTGAATTAACGTGTCTATGTGTAAGTGAGAGGGAAATTTTTCAGGTGTGATATTTGTTGTAACGATATCGGTGAAATAGAATTGTATTGATATTTCAGTTTCCTTCCCACTCCTTCCCCGTTCTCTTATCACCCTATGAATTAAACGTTGAAGGAAGAAAAGTAAACAAACGATTCATTTCCGGAACGGCGGGCTTCGTTCTGCCCGCCGACATGAAACTATTGAAGCAAGATATCGACAATGTTTCGGATAAACTCTGGAGCAAGTATGATTCAGAGATTTTCGTCATTATCGTCATCTTCTTAATGAAATCATTGCATGATAGTTTTAATCTTTCACGTAATCGTGATGTATGATTGAGATCATTCTTTCACGTGACCATATTGCATGATAGTATTTATTTCATGTAATAACATTGCATGCTAGATGAAAGATTACGTGGTAGTGATAAAATAATCATGCAAGCATTGATCATATCATTAATGATAATAATATCGGAAGTAAATCATTTCTGCACAAACTTTCGGTTTGATTGATTGAAATTTGCACACTTGAAATTTTTGTTTTCAATAAATTTATTGCAAAATTATTCTTGTGTAGTTTTTAGTATGCTGAAAGTCCCATGTGATTTGGTGGAATGTTAGTAGAATTTGACATAAGAAATTCATATAAATTATAAAATACCGACTGCGCTGCTCAGAATGTGAGGCTTAACAACGATATTTTAGGATGTAATCATTTTGTAGAAAAAAAGAATTAGCATTCAAATTTGGTAGTAAAATTAGTATTTCTGATTAGTGTAAAAGTTAATGTCGTTCAATTTTCAGACAGGAATGTCGTCTATGGACAGCCAATTTGTTCCTTGGTACATGTATGTTGTATGCAGCACGTGTTGCTTTACCAGTGTGTGCTACAGTAGTTGCACATGAATATTCGTGGAACAAAAATGATGCTGTACGTTTCATATTCAAAAATTTTTCTAAAATTTTAGAGTATAATTAGAGAAATTAATATCATTGAATAAGGGATAAAATATTGATTGCGATATGGAGGATGTTTTAAAGTGCAACCTTAGTATATTCTAATTTAATTAATATTGGATAGGTTAGGTTTTCATCAAGATAATATCTGAAAAAAGTTAAATTCTTTGAATCCATTTTCAGGGTACTGTATTATCATCCTTCTTCTGGGGTTACGCTTGTACTCAAATAATTGCTGGCCTTGTAGCTGATCGCGTGGGTGCTGAGAAGGTATTGAGAATCTGTACATTTGCATGGGCATTACTTACTTTCTTTACTCCCTTGCTCTTCGACCTCTCATATGCTACTGATAGTCCAATGCTTTTTATAATAATCATTCGTTCTGCGACAGGTATTGGGCAAGGTAGGTTTTTGTTATTTTCTTCTTGGAATTGATTTCAAATTTCAAAAGTCCCATTATGTATTTAATGAATTTTTTTTGAGTTAATCACCATCCACCTTTTCATGCAATATATTTACAGCTTTCCATCTTCCATCGATGGCTTCGATGACCTCACGACATCTGACGTCATTTGATAAAGGACGTGTATTAGGCATTTGTCTGGCAGGATCTCATCTTGGGTTAAGCACTAATTTTTTGGTCCTTATGTTGCAAAGTTTGATGTCAAAAGGTTTGGTCATATTTGGTACTCATTTATGAACATTTGTAATGTCTTTTAGGTTTCAGGACAGCGTTAGCAGGTGGAGTTGGTTCACTCTTGTTGGGAACTTTCGGTTGGCGTTCGTTGTTTCAATGTGTTGGTATGTTCAACTTTTCAACTATTGTGCTTTGCTCTGTTTTCGTTTGTTTGAAAGCACTTTCATTTGAAAAATTTTTGTTGTTTAAAATTTTAGGTTTTTTGTCACTTGTTTGGTGGATAATGCTTCGCTTCATGATGTCCTCGCGCACCCAGTCCGGTGACTTTGATGAAGAAAAAAATAGTGAACTGAAAGTTCCCTTAGTTAGTAACTTGCGAAAACCACTTGGTAGTGGCTCCTCCGAAAACATGGTTCCTTGGAGGGTACTCTTGAAACATCGGTCGTTTTGGTACGTTAGAAAATTCTGTTTTTTTCACACTTTTTGATGAATTTTATTTTTTATCATTTATTTTGTTTTTTAACATCTGTTCTTTTATTGCTAATTATTATCAATTAACAATTACTGTAATAACTGTAATTTTTAGTATGTTTATGACGTTATATAGTTTCCGTTGTTATTTTTAATCATCGTTACTGAAAATATTTGCAGATAATACTGAATTTTTATCCTTATGACGACTTTAAGGGCGGCAGCGGTTGCACAGTACTGTGGGGCGAACGCTTATTATACGTTGTTCAGTTGGCTGCCGTATTATTTTGCTGACACGTATCCTGATGCCAAAGGAGTTGTATATAATGTAGTACCTTCACTCGCGATTGTTATAACTGCTTTTTTTGCTCCGTTCATTGCATCAACGTTGTTACACTATGTACATTCACTTACTCTTACGAGGAAGTTAATGGAGGTTCATTTTTTTCCTTATTTGTCACGTAACTATATTGCTACAAGCAAAGTTCTGAATTTAATACCGCAATATTAACAATTTTTCTATCTTTTCAGGGTATTTCATTGAGTGCAATTGCAGTGTGTTTATTGATTTCAACACAGTCGATGAGTTTTAGTTCGTCTTTATTCACTTTTACATTAGCCTTGGCTGCACGCGGTTTTCATCATGGCGGTGTTTCAGTCAGTCCATGTGACCTTGCTCCCAACCATACTGGCTCAGTTTTTGGTAATTTACAGAAATTGCTAAATATCAAGAAGAAACAATGAGAATTGTGTGTAAGATTTAGTACCAAAATAAAAAAAGCAGATTTATTAGATGCTTCTTAAAATTTAACGTCAAAAATTTTTCTTTGTAAAAATTATCATTTTTTTTCAAAGGAGTATTTGAATTAAAAGCAAAAGGTAGTAATTTAATGTTTTTGTTAAAATTTTGAAGGTCTTTGTATTACCTTAATACAAACTTCTTTTGTTCTATGCGTTAAAGTTCTGATCTTATTGCTAGTAAAAAATCAGTAACATATTCATGGCAGATGTGATATTTTTTGGACGCATTTGAGACTACCGTTTCAAATTTCTTTCATTTACAGGTGTTTTCAATGCCTTTTCTGCAGTAACCGGTTTTATTGGAGTGTATTTTGCTGGATATATATTACATGAAATGGGAAATGAATGGGCCTATGTATTTATTTTTACATCTTTGCAATGCTTTATCGGAGCAGTTGTTTTTTCATTATTTGGTTCAGCAAATCGAATTATCTGATTTCTTTTCTAAAATTTTTTATTCATCATTTAGCTATTTGTTGTATTCCAATTTTTTTATTTTTGTTATTTTTTGGTTTTAATAAGTAACTTAAGCTTGATGTATTCTGTGATTATTCTCGACATTTCAACAGTTTTTACCTGAAATCAAATTTTAGGCATCAAACATAATGTACGACTGTTTCTTCAATTGTTATAACTTTATTATTCATTGAGCGCTTAAATTTAAAATAAAATTAAAATATTAACCAAATGAACTTCTAGTAACAGAAGATTCGCTTCCAGTTAAAGGTGCCAATCTATTTTGATCCTTTAATTTCTCTACATCACTCTTGGCACTCCAGTAATCATTCGTTTATGATTGTATCCACATTTATTTATTTTTTGTCCTTGGCGTAAACGAATTGAGGTTTTTTTTTACTGAATTGGATAGTGAAAGTAATGACATAGGTAAGCTTTTAAGGATGTTTATGAAAACACGTAAGTGATTATACGTTATCCAAATATTTTAATATGGTAGCATCAATCATTCAGGATAAAATTTTCTGATGCTCCTAATAAGACGCAATATTTCCATTTAAGAAAAAAAAATTGTTTTGTAAAAGTAAATTAAAAATTTCAGCCATCCTAGCAAAATTTACCCAACGTTTTTACTCAACCTAACACTTCTCAAGTACCAAGAATTAACCAAGAAATAGTAACCATCCAGGCTAATTTTTTAATTTACTGAAAAATAATTTTTGTAAAACAATGCTTTTTTTTTAGATGGAAGTACATCAGAGATGTTTTGACCAAATTATTGCTGTATTGTATACCTAAAAGAATTTCTGTTATTTTTCCTCAATGTCCGTTGTTTTTTCTTTCCGTACTGTAATATCGGGTGATAGTTATAAATAAAATCTAATTTTGTTTATCTATATTTTGTGCTTAAGACACTATTGAGATGTAAGTCAGTGTAATAAAATGATAAGTAATTAAAATATGCAGGTAAAACTGATTGGCATAAGGTGATGATAAGTTAACACACTATGGAAATGTAAATGAGACTAATAAGATGATAGATTATCATGAGTGATATGAAGATGATAAGTGATCAGAGTGATATGAAGGTATGCTATAAGAGTGGAAAGGAGATCAGTCATCAGAGTGATAAGCTAATAGGTTATCAGGAGTGATATGTGGGTGATAAGTTATCAAAGTAATATGACGGTATTTTGTTAGGGTGAGAAAGAGATAAGTTATCAGGGTGGGATAAAATGATAGATTACCACGAGTGATTAGTATGGTAAAAGAGGGGATTTGTTTGAGTTTTTCTAGTATAAGTATTGAAAGGTAGAATTAAATTTACGAGCTTCGGACCTATTCGTGCTACGTGTCACAGAAGTTTACAATAAATGGTCGATTTATTGGAAGATACAAATTAATAACGTTGATGGGAGAATTGCTTTGGAATAAATGAGTAATGCCAATCAGGTATTAAAGGCTTTTATAGCATTGCAAATTTGTGGGACAACAATATGATAAAAATCTGAATTGCCCGTCATGTCTACGACCATACCACGTTGAATGCACGACATCTCGTCCGATCTGTCAAGTTAAGCAACGTTGGGCCTGGTTAGTACTTGGATCGGAGACGGCCTGGGAATTCCAGGTGTTGTAGATGAAATTAGCTTTTGCTTATCAAACAAAAAAAAAAATATATAAACAATATTTACGATTACTGATAAAATAAGTAATATCTGGATGTAAACAATGTGATTGATAAGAAGAAATCTGTAAACGGAGCATTTTAAATGCAAACAATTATGACTAATGACAAATTAATTTTAAGGAATTGTTTTTTTATTAAATTTCCATTTTTTTTTTTTTATTGCAGAAAAGTTGCATTGATTTTTCTGATAAAATTAGGATGATAAGTAATCAATGTAACGGTATGTTAAGTAAGTTTTAAGACGAAAAATGATGAGAGGTATTTTAAATTATCATAATGATATGATTAGTTATCAGAATAGTACCATAACTTTTGAATATTTTAAAAAAGAAAAAATGAATGATTTTTCAAATTTAAATTCCCGCCATGTGATGTTTATTACTGGCATTGTTATCTGTTGTGCGGTGCATTTGGCGGCTTTCTGTTCGTTCGTCAAGCGGGATCGGTTGCTGCGTGGTTTTCTTTTCGTTCAGCACCGCGGTTCTTTTTTTTCAAATTTATTGGTGCTTTTCGTATGTATGATTTAATTTTTTACCTGAAAATTTATTTCGAATTGATTATTTCAATTTATCAATGAGGTGTTAGTAATTACAAAATGCAATATGGTTAACACCAATGGTACCAGTATAAGTAGTTTATCAAAAGATTTAGTTACACAAACAGGTGCTAATGATATATTACGGAAGGAATAGTTACACCAGAGAAAGAAATTTACACCAACGGTACCAAAGTTACTACAGTGGTCATCACTGTGTGAAAGAAATTTACACCAACGGTACCAAATTTACCACAGCGATCACTTCATGAATGATATTTGTACCAAAGATACCAAAGTTGCCAATGCACCAACGGTAGGTATTAACAATATGTAATAATGTTTATTTGTACCACAGTTACCTATGATTAGAATTGGTTAGATTAGTTACATTCGCAATGTTTTCCATGTTTTGTGTTTTAGTTTTGATAAATTTAAATAATTAAATGTTGTTTTCTTTTTTAGTAATTTTTGTGGGTAATTTCGTTGTTCTATTAATTTGAAAAATCATCCAACAATGGCAGAGGATGAGGGACAGGTAGATGTTGATGCAGAAAATAGACAAGGAGTGGTAGGTTTGGCGCAACGAGCTGCTCGAATATTAAACAATTTACCGCTTCTGAATATACCAGCAGCAATTGCACCAAATGCGGGTCGGCTTGATTTGGAACCACTGGATAGAGATTTTCACGTATTGGTACACAATGCAAATGCTGTATTAGCTGAACAACTTGCGATGTTGGGAGAGTTGGTTTTCTTTTTTAAAAGTCAAATTTTATACATTTGAAATATTCTCTTTGATTTTTAGTTTTTATGATTTATGAAATCCACTTTTTTTTAATGGAAGGAATGTTTGTGGTTGGTAGAGTTAAAGTGGATGCCTTAATTAGTGGTGTAAATTTCCTACCTCAAAATTGCTTTCCTTATTTGCATTAGGTAATTTCAGCATTTCAGCAGACCCTCTCTAGATCCATTGACAATGCGTGGATTCATCCACATCTATGGTTAGGTTTATCGTGGATTTACGAGCTAATGGAAGATTTTTTATTGGGAATCAATGTATCATTGGGTGAATATTTTCGAGGAATTCACTATTCATAGAGAAGTGAATCGAGGAGACGATGAACCAATAATGGGTGGAATGGAGCGTATTGCGATAGGGCTCATAGATGAGCTGCGTAATATGATTGGACATTTGATAAGACAACGGGACGAAATGCGACAACTAGTTATTCAACGGGGTCTATTTGATCCGCTTTTTGGTCAATGGGACGAATTACTCGAAGTTTGGGGAGTGAGGAGTTTTACACGAGAAAGTGGAAAAATTAAGGATCCAAGTTTGTTTTTTCTGTATTATTTGAAGTATTTAATTTTGCATTCAGCAGTTTTAAACTTTTGCAGCTGAATATGAGATTACATTTTCGATTAGTCTTTTAATTAGCAAATACATTTATAATGACTAAAACTAATGAAGTAAATGCATAATGGCTTCAGTTGGCTGAATTGCTGGTAGAACTGGGAAAAAAATCTTTGAATTTTTCTTTTGATTGTAAATCTGAGTTTACTGTAATGTTAGTGTACTCTGAGGTAATCAACATACAAACGAGCAAATTTCAGAAAAAAAAGTTTAAAAAAGAGTTTTGAAATAAGAAAGTTTGTTAAAGTTCAATTCTTCTGTATTATTAATGTAATTTTAGCCGTTTTTTGACTTCTTTGTTGTTCCAAATGGATTTCTGTATTTTAGCCACTCACATTTTTATTTGTAAGTGTTGACTTTATGAAGAGGTATTGCAGAATCTCTGGAAAATACTGTCGTGAATTATATCGCGAGTGTATTAAACGGTATGCCAGCGGAAGCATATACTCTACCATTGCCGTTACTGTTTGAAATTCATGTAGGTTTGTACAGAAAAAACAAATTACGCATACTGGAAAAGGAATGGAGCAGCATCGAAAAGTTTCAAAAGATTCTAAATTGGAAAATCAGAAGGTTTTTTGTTTCTGTCTGCGTCATTCTGTATGTAGATAATTATCTGACCAATTTTGGCTTATTTTATCATCATCCTTGTGCTCCTGATATTATTCGGAGAAAATTTGACGTCTTATAAGGTTTGCAACATTTGGGGGCTTGGAAAGCATTAGTTGGTAGATACATGCAAAAAGTTGAATTTTAATTTTCAGAATGAAAGTTCATGAGCTTTTCAATGGTTTGGTGAGTAAAAATTACAAGATTGAGCAAAATTTATTCGAAGATTTGAAACGACAAATTCTGGATCGTAAAAGAGCGAAAAATTTGGAATTATTTGAATGTGCACTCATCTTAGGTAAATCATTAACATCGTCAAATTTCTGCTTGGTGAAGTAAGTTGGCGATCATTTCAGTGATGAATTTTTTCTTTCTACTGAAATACAACGATAAATCTGACTTAGCAGTTTTCCAAAGATTGATAAACCCATAGAAAACTAACAATTAATCATAATAATTCAGTAAACATTATTAATATTAAGTAATAATAAATGATAAATAACAATAAAAAGTAGATAAGAATTGATAAAAAATAGTAACAAATAAATAACAATTAGTAAATAATACATAATTACTAATAATGAATAATAAGTAACAGTACCAAATGAGTAATAACTAAAGAATAATACCAAATAAATAGTGAATAATAATCAATGGGCTATTGATAAATTAGTAAACAATATTCATATTTTCCAGGAACTTTTCTTTTGGATCATGGGTCGCTCAGTCTTCCTGGTGAGATTTTCAGATATTGTCAAAAGATTTTAAACTGGTTGCCATCACCTAATCAGTTGCGTCAACGAAAATTATTCGAGTTAAACTACTGGTATCTTTTATTTATTTTTTTATGAAATTGTATTATGCTTCAATTTTCTAGCATCGAATCATGTTGTTTAATGATCTTGCAAACATTGCATAGCATTTTAGATTATATCTTAATTTAACAATAGCTATCGTTTCTGCAATGCTAATCGTAATTGGTGATAAATCATTTCGTAATGTTATCGATCTTTCCAGGCTGCTGAAATATTATATGAATAATTGTTCATTCGTTGAGGCAATACATATAAGCTCATTCACCGATACGTTAATTGATAAGTTGGAAAGCAACAATGATATTGGGTTACTCAATTGCGTGCAAATTCAAACTCAGTGTGCTTCTTTATGGTTGGTTTTTTTTTCAACGTTTTTTCTGTTGCGGGACTGGATATATTTCTCATAACATTATAAATTTGTTTCCCTTAAAATTGATTACTTCTCTGTGATGTTTGTAATTATTTTCAGGTACAGATTAGGTTATTACGAGAATTCTACAAAATTTTGTTTGAAAGCATTAAAAGCTGCTCATGAGAGGGGGACACATATTGCTGTAAGTTACATTATTGAGAACGAATTTGTGGTGAAACTAATTTTCCGAGTGCTGCCTGATTTTTCTTGTTTTCTTTTTTTGAAATAATTTTTTGAATTAAAATTTTATTGTATATACTTGATAGGGACGAATAGTTCAATTGTTATTTGGTATGGAGAGTGTGTAAATTGAAAAACAATAACGAGCAGTATAATAAGCAAATTGAATTGAGTTGAATAAGTAAAGATTTTTTTTTTCAAACTTTGCTATGTTGAATACTTCTTGATGTAATGGATGTATTTTCAATGTTCAGATTAATTAGGTATTCATGAAAAGTATTTTTATTTTATTCTGGTTTCTTTTTTCAGGCACAAGTAGAGCTTTTATGTATGGCTTCAAAGATTCTCGTTTTAAAAGGGCATTTTGACTTAGCTCTGAGGGCTGTTCGTTTTGCATTGGCAATTGTGTTGAGTCATCCAGAACTTGAGAGATTATTGTGTTCTGTGTTATGTGACTATGGTAATAGTTTGCTGAATTCAGACCATGTCGAAATGGCTGTACAGGTTTACACCGTAAGTCAGTGAATTGTTAGATGCAGTTTGTAATAATTGACTTTTTTCCTTTTTATTTGTTGCAAGTTATTATAAATTTTAATGTAATCAGTTGAGATAATTTGATGACTGCGTGCAAATTTTACATTGTTAAGTTATTATTCAAATTAAAGGTTTATTTTTTTTTTGAGAATTAAGAAAATGTATCAATAATTTTGCACAGGTGATGGCGAAAATGGTTCAGAAACATTTTGGAACAGATTCTCTTCGTGATGGTCAAGCAATGTATGAATATGCTCGTGCAGCATACTGGCTTCTATATGATAATTATGCACCTTACCGATCCAATAAGTACACTTTCAAGATGCCAGATTAAGATAAAGGGAAATGCTTCTAAAATTGCTAATGTTCTTTCTTCTTCAGAGAAAAATATGTTCAGCTGCGTTTCCGGTGTGAAAAGTACGCTTGCAGAGCGCTGGAAATTTTTCGGGCAAAGTTGAGTAAAGATCATTACCAAACATTAAATTCTGAAGAGTTGCGAGGTTAGTTTAAAATTTTCAAATGTTTCGGTGTAATGTTTTGCTGGAATTTTTGGTAATTTTTCTATTTGTAATAAAATTGCAAAGCAAAAATTTTTACCTTGGAATTATGTCATTTTAGCCTTAGTTTTGGTAAAAAGTGCATTACGAAATGGTACCGTTCAGCAACAATCATTAAATGAAGCACTAGAAATAAATATGCGAGCATTGAGCTCGTATCTCAGTTTTCAAAGTGAGAATGCGAATTGTGCAAGAACTTATGATTATCTTGGTTATATGTTTCGATGGTCACGAAGAATTGATGTTAGCATTCATATTGATTTTTTTTTTACTCCTAAATAATTGTGGGTGATGATTTGACTAACATTTCCACTATAAAAAACCAATAAATTGATTTTTCTCGGACCTCTTATAAAAAATGCTGAATGGAAATTAATGATAAAAATTCAGTTTTACATTGTAGTTGGCTGAGGAAATGTTTGAAAAAGCACTGGCTTTAAAGAAAGACATCTATGGCATCAATCATCATGAAACAGCTCTCACCATGATTTCGTTGGCCCATCTTTATTTGAAAGAAGCGAATCGACCTCGGGAAGCTTTAGTTCTTTTCAAAAAAGCTCTTGAAATTAGTAAGTTTGTTTGTCTGTTTAAGTCTCTGTAGTAAATTATTGTTGTCTATTTAACTCTCCGAAGTAAGCCACTTAACGAAAATTTTCTGCTGGTTTTGATATTCGTGTAGTTTTATCAATATTGGTTTTGTTATTCCAAAGCATAGTTATAGAAATGTTCTTGTGTCTTATTAAATTCCTTGTCATGCTCATGCTGTTCTTAATGCACACATATTAGGATAGGCATTTTCCAATTGCTCTGCATTTTCTTATATTCATAAGTTTCTAATTGTATAGATCTAATTTGATTAGTAATTTCTATCCAAAAAATTAAAAAGGCCAGTATCGATTTTTTTTTTGTTCCTACGATTTATTTTTGGTAAATTTTTTGCAGAGTTAAATGTATTTGGTGAAGAATATTCTGGTTTGGGCATAATTTATGATGGAATGATGTTAGCGTATGAAATACTGAATGATTTGATAGAAGCAAGAATTCATCGAGAGCAACTGTACTTATGGAAAGCTAAGATGCGTATGCTTGAAGAAACACCATCGAAGAATCCTTTTGGTGAATCACTATGTATAAACGAAACATTTCGAGATGTTATTCTTGATTGCCATCAAGCACTTAATTTTAGTGAAGCACTAAATTCACCAGATGATGCTGAAACGATGGAAACATGTTAATTTATTAGATAATATATGTACAGATAAACAAAGCTATTTTTGAAAAAGTTTATTTTTTTGATGATATAAAATAAAAATGTTGTGTGTTTATGTTTTGAGCTTATTTTTTCTAAAAATTCTTTTTCCTATTCAAGTATTTAATGTAAATGTTTTTTGTTCATTTCAAGATATCTCTTCTTTTTTTTCTTTTCGAATTCTCATTCACTTCATCAAATAATATGATATCTTTTACCAAATTATATATATAATGATTCTGAATCCAGTTTTGAGACTGACCATCCTTTCTCTAACTCTTTCATCCGTTTGTGCTTTCTTTTACCTAATGTATATTTTTCTTTCAGTATTCCAGTTGATTATTTTCAATTAGGCAAACCGCATGACTCGCTTTTGTCTCTCTGCTTTCACCTTGCCCAAGGGATTCCGTGAAGATCACTTTGGTGAGTATTAGTCCTGATGTGACAGACATTCTTAACGTGAGATGAGCAGCTCCGTCTAGTCGCACCGCTCAAACCTTTCCGTTTTTTTTAAAGGCTTTCACCATGGAAAGAGTGTAAATTTAATGTGGCAAAAAGTTTCTATCTCCATAGGGAAGATGAAGTGCGAAAAGTCATAGGTTAAATCTGATTTTGTTGCAAAAAAGTTCCATTCCAAATAATAGGTCAAAGGATAATTTGTGATATTAATGCGGGAAAAAGATTTCTATTTAAATTTTCGTATAATTTGATCCTTTCTAAATAAAAATTTTTAATTTGTAATGGAATAAGTCAAAATTGGTGAATGAATCAGTCAAATTTTATCGAAAATGCTCAGTCTTTTTTTTTCAACTTTATAACAATGTTACTTGTATGTATGGAAGAAATGTACTTGAAATTATCGATTGTAATTGAAAACATTTTGCAGTTTTAAGGACCTAAGCCGTATGGGCAAAAAACAAAAATTGGTTAAAGGAAAAAAAAACATTTTTCCTCATTGTCCATTTTCTCTCTCAATATCGCCATCTCTCTCTCTGTCTTTCCTCTTCATCCTTTCGACTCGTCGATGTCATTTTTAATGGAGTTTGGTTGTCATAACTTTCCAATAATTATCAAATGATTGTTAAAGTCATGATGACAAAAAACGAAACCTTTACACTAATTTCTTATTCATTTAGGCCCAAAAAAAAGCTTTATTTAACTTTTAGCCGAATAGTTTTTTCGCGAAATAATTTTGGAAATGAATAAATGCTTTGTAGATTTTTTTTCTTTCATTTTCCACGAAAGCATTCATCATTTCTTGTAAATTCATATTTTTTTTTCGGTGACAATTTGTTTTGCTTTCCTTCAAAACAAATCACTTAAAGAATAAAAAAAAGCCCGAACATATAAATTACGAGCAAATTTTAAAATGAATGAAATATTTTTTGAAAAATAAATTATCGATTTGGATAATTGTAGATGGAAAAAAATTTTTTTATTATTTTTATTCTCTTGTTCTTTCATTTTTTCTTAGTGAAATATGGGGATTTGGAAATTGAAATTTGACATTCAGCAACGATAGTTTTTTGGGGTTTTTTTTTTTTTAGTTTTTAGTTTTGCCTTTAGAGTATTTGTAGCGCTGGAGGTTTGATTACTAAAATTCTGGAAGTTACAACATCCCTCTATGTAATTAAGTATTTAGGGCTAATTAGTTCTATTTTCTTCGTCTAATTAATATTGCAAGCAAATCGATCTTTTTGTTGTTCGGTTCAGATAAATTGTAAAACTGCAATATCTGATCCATGCCGGAAATAAATTTAAGAAACCTAGCTGACTGAAATCGGGTAGTTGATAAAAATGTATCCACCATTGGATTCGGATTTCCATTCGAAACAACTTTGTAAATCCGGAATGATTAAAAATTGTTCGGTAAAATGTTTGTTTTCATTCCCGAAAAAGTTGATATATATTCGTTCGTTTCATCCCGGAAAATTTGGTTTCATTTTTGAAAATTTTTTTCCACTTTATTTAGTGTTTCTGATTGTCATTAGGGAAATGTTTATTTGTTCCTCTTGAAAAACTTCATTTTTTCTTTGTTTCCAAAAAAAAAGATTACTTCCAGAAACATTTCATTTTACTCATTTTCCGGCAAAAATTCTCATTCATTTAAATTAAAAAGTTAATTTTTTAGTTTTCTAATAAAAATAAATCATTTTATAATTTTTTTTTTGTTTTTGAATTCACAAAAAAAAGTAAGCATTTGATCTTACCGAGTGTAAAAGATCATTTTGAATTATTTTGGTTGCAGGAAAATAATATTTTTTCCAGCCAAGTGATGACTTTTGTAGGACGTAAAGTTCTGGCAGTTATTACAGGTAAGTATGATAAGGTAATGCTTATCAAAGCTAGAAAATTCATTTCAAGCCTAGTGATAACTTTGATATTGAACTTAAAGCCTAATGATAATTTGAATTATCGACTTTCAATGTTTTTTAAACATGAACCTTTTTGAATTTTGCACTTGACAAGTATATTTCAAGCCAAATAATAATTTACATTTATTCAACTTCTAATTTATTTAGGATTAAAACTGTTCGAAATTTTATTTCAAAAAATTATTCAATAAATTTAGGAAGATATTACTGAATCAAATTGAAAACAATTCGTTAATTTTTAACTGAAACGTTTGATTGAATGTTTTGTACAATTTCCTTTTAATGCATTAATTAAATTGGTAATTTATTAATTACTGTGCAGTTATTTTCAAGGTAATTAATAATTCGAATAGAAAATGAATAATTAATTGATCAATTAATCATTTTTTAAGGTGCAAGTCGTGGTATTGGTCGTGAAACGGTGCTGCAACTATCAAAAATTGTTGCCAAACATTCGGCATTTTTGATTACCGCACGGACAGCTGCAAAACTTGAAGAATTAAAGAACGAAATTAAATTTAGGTTTTTTTTTTTCTTAACCTTCACAGATAATTTTGAATTTTTTGTCAAATTATTATAGTATCAATCAAAAAAAAAAACTTTTAATTGTTGTTCATTTATTTTAGCTTTTTTTTTTAATAATTTTAATTTAGTATGGATGAAATTGATGTACAAATATTAGCATGTGATGCGGAAAAATTAAATTCCGGTAAAATTCTGGAATTACAAGGAGCAGTTATGTCCTTGACAGGTTTTTTTTTTTTTCTGCTGTATTTAATCTTTTTTTCCTCTCTTATTCCGTGCATTGTTACAAAATGCGAACAATTAACAAATTTCATCGTGTAGAAATTTGAACATTTTTTTTTTTTATTACCAATTGAAGAACGAAGCATTTGTTGAATTTACCACATTATTGAAATTATTTTTTGTGCACGAAATGTATTGAACATTTGACATTTTTTGCAAGAAGTGAAAAAAACAAAAAACAAAAATAAATGATTCGAAATTTCGGAAAAATTTTTTAATTTTAGTTTTTTTTTTTCATAGCAAATTCAAGAACATACGATGTATTGTTGTTGGTGCATAATGCTGGAACAGTTGGTGATGTTAGCAAGCGTTGTATTGAAATTAGTAATTCCGATGATTGGCATAGCTATTTACAAATTAATTTTATTTCAATGGTACTTATGAATAATACCATACTAAGTGCCATTCCGCAAGAGGTATAATTGACCATTGAATCAATCAATTAATCAATTCATTCAATTAGTCGTAAAATTACTTATTGATTTTTTTTTAATTAATCGAGTTTGTTAAAGTTATGAGAAAAAGTTTATAATTTAAAAACATTCTCAATTCAATAATAAATTAAGATTTTAAATTAAAAAAATAAAAATCAATTTTACAAAATCGGTGAAGAATTTTTTTTATTTTTTTTTAAGAATCAAATTTGAAATTAGGAACTGTGCTTTCAAGCAATTTTTTTAAGAGAATTCAAATTTAAAACATTGAATGAATCAAAAAGCATAATGATGGTTGAACTTGGTGAAATTTTTGAAACTTTTACAAATTAGAAAATTGGAAGATTGAAGTTTTTTTTTTTGTTCATTTCTTTGACAATTAAATTTTGATTTAATTGTGCAAATGAACAGAAAATTAGAATTTCAGTTTTTCCATATCCAAAAAAGCAGAAATATTTTACTCGACAGAATGTTTAATTTTTAATTAAAAATTTTATTTATTTATTTTTTTCAAAATAGAAGCGAACAAATAATTTTTTCTAAATTGTATTGTTAAATAATTAATAGATAATGTTTTCCAATTATTAAAAAATACGGCTAATAAGTTATGAATTTGATTACATTAAGTTTCTCCCTGAATACTTATAACGGAAATTGATAATTTGAAAAAAAAAAATTGAAAGAATAACAATAATTTGGAGAATGAAATGGTAGTTTCAGGTTGCACCAGATCGTTATATTTTGAATGTCACATCATTACTTGCTATTAAACCATTTCCATCAATGGTTCAAGTAAAATTTTTTTTATTTGAAAAAATTTGCTAAACGTTTCAAATTATTTAGCTAAATTTAGAATTTAAAAAAAAAATTTGTTTAGCTCTAAATTATTTGGCTAATTTTTGTCAGCAACAGTACCTACCTAATCACTCATGCTAACTCTGAATAAGTTAGTTAATTTAATTAATTTAGGATGCAATAATTCCGAATAATGAATTTACCAAAATAATTTTAGTATTCTGTTGGTAAAGCTGCCCGTGAAGCATTCTTTCGTACATTGGCAATTGAGGAAAATAATTTGCGAATTTTGAATTATTCACCTGGTCCAGTGCAAACCGATATGCATAATGAAATTGCAAACAAGTATGCCGTATTGTAAAAGAAATAATTTTAATGGATTTAATTAAAATTACGAATGTTCTATTTTATATTACAAATTTCATTTGAATTTTTCTGTGAATGTTAATGTATTTATTAAATGGTTAATTTGAATGCAATTATTTCAGTGTGTTATTAATAAAACCTGAAATTAAAAAAAATTTTGGCTCATGAAATGCAAATAATTTTAGGTCATATGATGAGGGCGTACGAAAGGAATTTCAACAAGCTGTTAGTAGTGAAGTATAATTTTTTTTTGTTTTCTGTTTTGAATTTATTTTTTTTTACTGTACATTTCAAGATTTTACATTATCTTTAATGCTCAAAAAATTTCTTTAAAAAAGTTAATTTTAAGCGTAAACTTTGAATTATTTGAAACAAAAAAAAAAAACTAAGGAAATTCTTGTTTAGGTGAACAGACGAACACTTACACCAAGGGAAACGGTGGAAAAAATGTTGAAAATACTGGAAGAGGACAAATTTGAAAATGGTTCACGATATGATTTTTTTGACTCGTAATTGTTTCATTGATTTTTCTGACTTTTAATTGATTGATTGATTTTTGCCCCTTAGTTATAGTTGATTGATTTTTGCCCCATAGTTATAGTTGATTGATTAATTGATTTTTGCCCCGTTTGGAAAAAAAATTTTTTTTTTTTTTTAACATTTTTACCATTTCATGAAATAATTTTTTTTTGTAAATTTATTTCTTGCAATTTCTTGTAACAATAAATTCTTATTGTTGGCAAAAAGACAAAATGTTCAAAAAATACAGAATGAAATAAACAAATAAATGGATTAATTCGAAAAGGATTTCTATTAAACATTTTCTATCTCATTCAATTATTTCAACAACAACCACTTGTTCCGTTATTATTGCTTCCATTTGTCATTGGTGCATATGTATATATATAACTTATAATTTATTTGGTTGAAATATCGATCGATTTTATTGCCCAAGGGGTTTGATAATTTATTTAGCTGCAATACCGATTGATTTTATTTTTCCAAATTCAATTTTTAGAAATTCAAAAAAATTCTTTTTTAATTCAATTTTTTTTTTAATACGTTTTTGAAAGCATTAAATTTGCTTTCACAAAGTGCGCAAAATCGCTGACTTTTATTTTTCACTCTTTCGTTTAATTTTGAAATCAATCAGCGAAGTGCATAGCTTAAATTTACGCTATCGGATTGAATTCAAATTTGGATTACTTTTTTGTTTATAATAATTATGGCATGAGAAAAAATGAATAATGTTGCTGGATTAATTAATTAATGAAATAATTAACCAGCAATTTTAATTGCAAAAATATTCACGAACGCATATGTTATTTGTTAATATTACAACAATCATTATTCAATCTTTTCTGATTTGTGAAATTTTAATTTTTATAAAAGATTGGTAATTGTGACATTCAGCCAAAAACAATCACTCAAATTTTTATTTTTTATTTAAATAATTTGCTGCTCACTGGAAATTTGGAATGAATATTTGCGATTTACGATAAATCTCATAAGTCATCATATTAGATCCCATAAGTTATCTTCCATAGATTCCATAAGTTATCGTCCATAGATCCCATAAGTTATCTTCCATAGATCCCATAAGTTATCGTCCATAGATTCCATAAGTTATCGTCCATAGATCCCATAAGTTATCTTCCATAGATTCCATAAGTTATCGTCCATAGATTCCATAAGTTATCGTCCATAGATCCCATAAGTTATCGTCCATAGATGCCATAAGTTATCGTCCATAGATTCCATAAGTTATCGTCCATAGATCCCATAAGTTATCGCCCATAGATCCCATAAGTTATCTTCCATAGATCCCATAAGTTATCTTCCATAGATCCCATGAATCCATAGACCATAGACCCATAGATCTAATAGATCCCGTAGATCCCATAGATCCATAAATCGTAGACCCATAGATCACATAGACCCATAAATTTCATCTTCCAGGTTCATTCTGATCTTATTTTCTTTCGCTTAATGTTGTAAATAAATAAGAAAAGAGAGGGAATATGTAGGAAGTTTACCTGTTATTATTACCTTTGTAACCTCTGAAGTAGTGGTGATGTTGATGGTCCTTAATGAATTTCTTTGGAGTAAGTTGGGATAAGTTTAATGGAAAATGAATTCAGCTTCCTGGCGTATCTGTAAGGTAGCAGTTGGTTGCAACACACTGATTTCCTCTTCACTTCCGTCAACATCAACCCCAAATAAGCTGGATTCCCGTTATAGAAAGCGTCTTCCGCTGAATGAAGCGTATATTACTCTGTTTATTAATTTGGATATTTCATGCTGTTGATTTTGTAAAAACTATTAACTTTTTGCAGCTCTTGAAAACACCTCGCAATTTTCTGATAATTATCAGACGAGATAATAGCATCGATGAGTATTAGTGACCCATCAGGAGAAATGATCCATAATCATACGTCAGTGTATCATAGTTTTTTTTTGAGATGTCTGGTGACAGGTGCGGCGGGGATCGCGTTGATCTGCTGCATTAATTCTTCAAGCGCTTCCTCGTACATATTGAGTAGTACGATCAGATCTATCCTTTGAACCATGTTGCAAGACGCAGTAATGAATTGAATTCTGAGCGGTATGCAGCAACTATTTGACACAGGGCTTCGACCGCGTCTTTTGACCTTTGACAGTGTTGCGTTAGTGGCTTTACCACGCCATGCGATGTACCCATTAGCGATGGTCGTATTTGGCAGGGCTAGCGCCCCTTTCGCAACCAGTAGACGTAAGGCTCAGAACCAGACATCTCAAAAATATTGGAAAGTATGATACACTGACATATGTCTATGCACCGGAGATTACATTGGAACATGGCATCAACAAAACACGTCTAAGTCTACAATGCGCGACCAAAGCAGCAAATCGACTTAAAAGATATCACCGTGATTTTGACGAACAACATACATGCGGAATTATTTGGCATTGAAGTGGTAGCCTCTGGAGAACATGAGATACTGTCCACTATGAATGAACGCAGTGCTTTTGATATGTCTGAAAGCCGTAAGAGATGCTTCGAACCAATAATTGTCTTGGATGACTTTTATTTCCTTTGTAGCAAAAGCTCTGGTGTCCTTGATTGTTTTTGTGTGTTGCAAATCACGTTCGATGTTTGCAGCTTTAAATTATTAAACGAAATATTTTGATTTTAGTTTTATTATTGAAAATTTTCTCATACCTTTAATATGTCACTTGTCTTTATATAGCATTTTTTTAAATACTTTGTAGCCATCATGTGGCATTTAAAAAAGCATTCTTCTTCACATAAGATATATTGCAAATTGTTGTTGAAATGTGCAGTTGACTAATTTCAGGTTTGAAATATATTTATTCCACATCTCATATTGAAGTGTTATTCATGCTGTCATTTTCTGTCTCGATTTTTCATGTTTCATTTTGAAGAAATAAAAATTACAACTGATGAATTTAATGATTGTTTTGCACTTGATTGATGACATGCTGGCAAATAAAAATAAGCCTTCCCTAGAAATGTTACAGTATGGGATTTTTGTTCCGAAAATACAAATGAAACGCTTAATTGTTTGTAAGGTAAAAAAAAAGGTATACCTTTAGTTATTCATTTGGAAGCTTGGATATTATACGGCACAATGATAAGTATACCATATGTATAGAATCTGTCCGACACGACTTCATGCTGAGATGAGCAAAGGGGTTTAGTTCGACGTGATGGTTCCGGGCAAGATAAATAGCGATAATTCGCGGTTGGTGGATGTTCGGTTAGATTAGAAAAACAAAACATCCAAGGAAATATTTACTAAACAAATTGTGATCATTTGTTGGTTCGAAGTCGGGATTCGTGAGTGGCTATATGCTATAAATATAGTGGAGTAATTATTTGAAATTCCTTTTGTTCACAATGACAAATTGTGAAAAATAATTATGGCATGATAGAAATGAATAATGTTGCTGAATTAATTTCAATTTCAATTAAAAACACTTTACAATTTCATCATTGTGATCAAAAGGAATTTCAAAAACGACTTTCTAAATGCTATTCATCTGTCATGTAGCTTAGCAAACATATACGATGACAACGAAATCCTAAGACCCATTGGTTTTGCGGTTAGAGTGACTTCCTTTTAGATGGATAATGACAGTGCAAGATTAAACAAGCTTCATCTAACCGAGTTTGGAGTGAGAGTTGTTCAACACTCGGACGGATAGTCACTCAAAGGCCAATCTTGCCCACATCCTACCTATCAACACACTTGTCTGACCATAATTTAGACCTGTCTAGCACACGGATCAATGAAAATTTGTATAATCCAAACTTTCATTTCATATTTAAATAATTTTCCTGTTCATTGATAAATGTACAACAAATTAAAAATGAAATGTGATCTTTACAACTGGTCATTGTTCATGTAAAACTTTTGATGGATTGTTGTGCAGCGAAAGTGTATGAATTCAAATTTGGATAACTTTTTTATTTGCAATAATTATGGCATGATAGAAATGAGTAATGTTGCTGAATTAATTAATTGAGCAAAAAATTAATTAACCAGCAATTTTAATTGAAAAATATTTAATAACGCATATATTATTTGCTAATATTCCAACAGTAATTGTTCAATCTTTTTTAATTTGTGAAATTTTAATTTTTTTATTAAAAATTGGTAAATGTGATAATTAGCCGAATAGAATCATTCAAAATTTTCTTTTCTATTTAAATAATTTGCTGTTCAGTAGAAATTTGGAATGAATATTCACGACGATTGATCTGGTAGATTCCATAAATGATCTCTTATTGATCTTCCATAGACCCCACGGATTCATAGACCATAGATCCATCGATCACATAGATTCCATAGATCCCATAGATCCCATAGACCCCATAGATTCCATAGATCATAGACCCATAGATCACATAGACTCATAAATCCCATCTTCCAAGTTCGTTCTGATCGTATTTTCTTTCGCTTAATGTAAATAAGAAAAGAGAGGGAATATGTGGGAAGTTTACCTGTTATTATTACCTTTGGTACCTCTGAAAAGTAGTAGTGATGTTGATGGTTTTATCTTTTCATTAATGAATTTCTTTGGAGTAAGTTGGGATAAGCAAAAAGGAGGGAATTATGAAAATTTCAGTGATTCTTTCATTCTGCAGTCTTTCATTTAATTTTAATGGAAAATGAATTCAGCTTCCTGGCGTATCTGTAAGGTAGCAGTTGGTTGCAACACACTGATTTCCTCTTCACTTCCGTCAACATC
>JABVXS010000540.1:0-28791 GCA_013365335.1 Madathamugadia hiepei
TACAGCCACTGCAATGAACTTGGCTGAAATAAAAGAAATCGCACAGGAGCGCGCTTCAAACAAATCCTTCATTCATCAAATCGCTTAAGTTCGGAATGGAACTGATGGCCGATAATGAATGAATACGGAGACCGCTCGCTCACTATGGGCAAAAACGAAATTCTGTACAGTGAATAATGCTTTTGATATTACCTTTCTTAAGCTTAATTTGTTTTCTAGATTAACAGAAACTCTGTAAATCAGAAGTTGTTTCCAACGTATCATCGGATTGCTGAATGGTTCGGTAGGATCAAGATCGCCATTTAGGCTGAGAATTTTCTTAAAAAAAAGTAAAATTGATTTCAAAGCGCTATTTGTACAAGAAGATTTAAGATGATCAAGGGACCTTGTAGTTTAGTGACCCCGAAAGATAGAGAATTAAATAAGGCATGCGAGTGCTTTGAGGGATTCCCTGACATATCCTAATATGAAACACTGCTTCAAGCGCACTGCAGGACAATATTTTGACAACTAAGCTCTGAACTTAATTGCCAAGAAGACCACAGAATCGTGCAATCTGTTTTCGTTAAGGAAAAAGTTCCGACTGTATTTTATTTCACTGATATCAGCTGCTAATTAAAAGCTTTAATCAACATTAATCATATCATAAAATTCTAGGTGGGAGTTACCTTTGTTTATTCACTGATTTCCTTGATGATCATAATGCAACACATATATCATCATCACAGGTGCAGGACATGCATGCCATGTTGCATACTTACATTTGCTGCTTAACTGACACAACCATACACAGGCGCATGTTTTTAATGAACATTTCCTGGTTAACCAATAACTGTTTTCCGGCAGAATGGTCGAACACAATCACATCACTGCTATTATCAGCTGAACGAGACAGCAGCTGTTGCAGAATGAGAACTGCTGTTCGAATTTTGAATTTGCAAAGCTATCCGAGCCAACTTAGTAACAATAAGGATGTGTACAAGGATGTAGTTTGAAAAGCAGACTAAAGAGTGATCTGTGGTGATAAAAACGGTACAGCAGACAGAGAAAGACTGGGAAGCTTGAAGCGTAAATCAATTTACTGCTTTGAAATAAATACTATAAATTTATACGTCATCCGTCTTACTCATATGCTACTAATGCTGCAGGCAGTCAGGTTGTGCTGCATTGCACACCTTTATCTCTCATCAATCAGTTCCTCATTTTCTCACTCCTCAACATGAATTACTCTTGCTAATTTTGTAACCATTGCAGCACTCTCATTATCCGTACATTTGGTTTGAAAACTTGATGAGAGGAAATTGATCATTGATCACTTTTCACTGATTGCTACTCTTTTTGGGATAATACTTATCGAATAGCTTGATAGCTTGATTGATTCCGAATTAATTGCTCTGCTCCATTGAAGGGATTTTAATTTCACTCAAGTGAATGAAGTAACCGCTCGATTGTGCTACTAATTAATAGCTGTAATGCTCTTTTTCTTTTTTTCTGGGTTACTGTGCAAGAAGTAGATATAACTGATATAGTTGAAACATTCTCTTACAACTGTTAGTTATCCAAGTGATGATCTTGCATCTACAAGTGTTGTCACCATGTGTCGCTAGTTGTACTGCTGTTATCTCCTCCATTTCCATTCAATTTTGAAATGATTTGAAATCGGAAGATAAAGGCTAGGGGATTTTGCAGCTGATTTCTGGTTAACTTTTCGGGTAAATAAAAAAGACCTGATTAGAGCTTGGCTTTCTACTTTTGATATTCAAAGCAATCTTCGGAGATGTAACGGGTACAACTATCGATGTTGTGAAGAGAAAAACAGATTAGGGTTACATCCTGAGATAGGACTGCTCAAAGCAGGATGGGATAAAAACATTAGGCGTATATCCCAATCAGTATATCTCTCAAGTCAATTAACAACTCTCATTGTAGAACATTTAAAGCTTTAAAAAAATTTTTCACAAACAAATCTTTTCAGATGAACACCGATGTGATTAATTGTATTCCGCTGTATCAACGGAATGAAGAACCAGTTTGGGGTCGTAGTGGATATGATATTCATCGTTCACCTCCCCCGTTACAAGGTGCCATTGTACCACCATATTCCACATCTGTAATTCATTCTGCCGTTAAGCCACCCGCTGAATCTGACATATACAGGTGTGAATATATATGCATACGTGCGGCGTTGCTGTAAAACCTGAAATAGCCACAGACCGTAATGTAGTGCTTAAGTGAGACATCATCCCTTTCGCTTTATGTGGTACTTAGTTTATACATTATTATATTGGTACTTTCATCTACTTCCATACCGTTCTTCAGTGGTTGAAAAGCTTTGTGGGCAAATATCCGACAATACTGCGATATTATGAACGTGAGATAGATTTGATTAGCGATTAGTATGCTACCATCTTGCGGACACTGGAAGCCAAGGCGTTACTAGATAGCTGCTCGGTAGAACTGTTTCGGTTCTGGCTATAAATGAAATTCTTAATTTTAAAATTTATTGCGGTGGAAATGAAAAAGCAAAAGTTCCTGATTGATTTTTGTAAAGGACTAGAGCATTCTCCTCTTAAATATTTATAACGTCTGCTTTTTGTGATCTAGAAGTAATCTTTCCAACTTTAGAGTTGGCGTTTACGGCTGGCGAAAACGATGCTTGTACTGTTTCATTTGTGCTCTTACCATTGCCGTGATATTGAATTTAGCATTAACTGTCTGGATCATGTCTGTTCTTGATATTTCCACCGTAAGTCCCATTTTCTCATCCATTACATCTTTATTTGTCCTTAAATAGTAAGGATTAACTGATTGGCTGTCAGCTGACAATGTAACAACTGATTAGTTAGTGAGCACAGAGGGTGGAAGAATATTTCTTTTGCTCCATGTGGTACTTGGTTTATATACATTACTATATTAGTACTTCATCTATTTCCATATCGTTCTTCACATACTACAGACTGGAATGGGTTCCATGAGAATTAAAGACAACAGTATTCGAATTACGGGCGAAGCGCAGTTTGACCTGCCTGTGCATTTTGCAGAGCTTTCTACGGCAGAGGTAAGAAGTTGAAACTTAGCTTGTTCAGTCTCATATTTCAAACTAATTGAAAAAAAGGACAACTCATTCATATTATAAATTTTTTGTTGTACTGGATCCAAAATCATTCACTGTGGTATTAAGACTTCAATGGAATTAATTATAGAATGGAGCGTTGACAATTGATTCATACCGTGGTGTCTTTATAAAAGCTCGCAACATGTCTGGATACCAAACTGCCATGCTCAATATGTTTCAAGACGGACGTGTGGAGGCAGTATGCGACCGTTTTGAAATCTACGACAATTCCCGAAAATTGCTATTTTTCGCCGAATCGAACGAAATTGGCCTCAAACTTGAAAATCTTCGGATACTTGGTATGTTATGTAATTTGAAATGAGAAATGTTGTTCTAAGGACGAAAGCCAGGAAAAATAATGCGATTACAGATGATGGCGGGAGTGTTTTCGAAGGAGCTATACAAACGGCGCTCATTCGTCCAGAATCTGATAGTCCTTTAAGGTTTGCTTACTAACAGCTCACATATTACAAAGTTAGCTAATTTAGTTCCTTGATTTCTACTGGACAGAGTTACTCAATAAAATCAAAATGAACAGGATTAACAGAAAATTGCAAGTTCTGCGTTGAACTTTTCAGCAGTGACGATCTCGTTCCACTGATGAAAAACTTCTAGAATAAGTCTTGAAGCTTAAAAATTGAACTTTTAGCAGTAACTAACAAGATTCAGCTAATAAAGCAAAAGTGGTAGGATTAGTTTTAGCTCTGAAGGAAACTTTTCAGTTTGGAATCCCCAACCAGAAATCTGAATCTAGAAGCAGGTCAAGATATTGAGATCGCCAGTGCAGCTGGAGAAATTCAACTGTCATCTCTTCTTGACATTACCATCAATTCTAAGCAGGTTGGTTTACGGCACTGCCATAAACACAACCATTAGTTGTTTTTCCACATAAATTTTTCATGATATGAAGAGCTTGCAGGGTGAAATTCGTCTTCAATCAAGCAGTATTGTCATGTCTGACTTACCAAGAAGCGAAGCTCGAGGGAGCGCGCAATATCAATTGTGCATGTGCAAAAATGGACTATTATTTATTGCGGTGGTTGGGGCTGATTGTCGAGCAGACAGAGCGATTTGCAGTTAAAAGCTTAAATATACTAATCCTCCCGGAGTTAAAGCCTAGAAATAGTTGTTCATATGTGCCATTCATTCTATTCATGTGTGCATTCCGATTTGTACTTGCAATCTTACTGTTCTTTCACTGACAACCTCTTCGTATGATGACGATAAAGCAAAACAATTGAAAATGCTGCTTATTAAGAGAAATACGTGAAAACACCAGCTTCCACGTGATAGAGTGCTCGACGTAAGGTCGCTCTTCATGTCCCGTTGTACTGCGGGGCTTAGGTCAAGTGACAACGGCTCTCATCATTTCTAAACTCACGAGAGTGGATGATTGAGAGAGAGCATTGCGTTCACTGCCAAGGAAAGACGTAAGAGCTGTCCATCTGGGAAACACCATCCTTTCCCTGTCTCCAATGAATTATTCGCTCGGACATTGTGACAGATCAGCATGCTATTCTGTTACATGTTGTTCATGTGGAAGAGAGTGTTTAACTGAATGTGGTGAGGCTTCATTCGCTTTTAGATGTCTTCCTCGGTGCTAATATATGATAGAATCAGTAGGTTCGTTTAGCATCCATAATTACATGGAGTGGTGGTGTTTTGCAGAATGGAAAGTCCGCGAATACAGCCTTTGAACAAGCAAAATATTTCTGCAGGAAAATATGTTCTTCTTTTAATTCGATGTATCCGTTCACGAAACTCACCTTCATTTTCATTCGCATCTCGCAAAGCCAATGAACTCGGAGTACCCATTCTCATTACCTACATATACCAACCAGGCAGTTTTCTACTGACTCTAGCATTTAAACCGTGACAAGAATTTCGTGGTTCACCAAGTTTTTAAAGCATAACTCATTATTTATTGTTACATCATTAATTTGTAATGAACAAATCCTTTATTACAGATCGTCATAATCTGGCGCAAAGAAAATTTCTTCTGGAAGGACTGATTTGTTTGAAAAACAACTTGTCTCGTCTAGATGTACCTTTGTTAGTTGTAAAAGCGAATAATAATCAAAAAGCCACAGAAATTATTGTGAAACTATCAGATGCAGCTTGTGAAGTTGTCACGGATGCTGCTTATTTACGAGAAGATCGCAATTTTGATGAGACCCTGAACGATAAGCTTGTAATGAAATGTCGCAGGTTTACGAAAGTTGAGGGAAATGTCACTGTCCCTGTGGCGGTTAATATATATTTGTTTCATTTTATATATATTATATCAATTTTTCTTTGTAAAAATACTGTTGATGACTTGTTAAAATTCAGCTCTCTTTTAATTTCTGTTTCACTAAGAATTATATAAAAAAATTAAGCAGACTTCAGGTCTTATGCAATAAGCCAGCTTATAATGCCAATTCAATTCGGAAACTGGTGTGGCATTATATGGACGATTTTCTTCTTGAAAAGTGGACTGTTACCCCAAAAATTCGTTGTGAATCGTGGGAAAGGTGTCTAACAGATGTTGTTGCTGCTACAAATAACATAATTAGACATATTATCTTAGATTCTGTTTTGTTGTATATTATAAAACAATGAAAATTGCCTTCCATGCCTGCTGAAGAATTAATGGTCGATAGAATTCTGACAACTTTGGAATGATCAAAAATTAAAGTTTTGCAGTCTTTGATATTTCAGTGTCGGTGAATATAATGTGAAATCCATGGACATTTCATTCGAATATATTACAGCTGTCAACGACTGTAATACAAACAGTCTATTAAAGGGTGGCGAAGATGCTGCGCGACAGGTTCTGGACTCTTTCATTGCCAATAAACTAAACGCATATGACAAACAAAGGTTTTTTTTTCGTATTAGCTGTATTTGTTGGAAATCTCAGGTTATTAATATGTATTTCAATTTCGCGTTCGTTCCTTTTTTATTGCACCAAATTTTTTTGTCAGAAATATCCCGAACAGTGAAAAACAGAGTCTTTTGTCGCCTTACTTCCATTTTGGCATGTTGAATCCGATCACGGTTATCACTGAAGTCAAACAGTCTAAAGCACCAAAATCTGCCAAAGGTATTTTTTCTGTTGAAATCAATCATGTTATCAAATTATGCGCACACGATTCAGTTTATTCTTGACTGGTTGTCTTACTGTTAAAATTTGCTGAAAATTTTGGAATTGAAAATAATATTATGCTTTTCAGATGCTTTTCTGGAAGAACTAGCCGTACGTCGAGAGCTAGCACACAATTTTGTGTATTATTATAGAGACACCTACGATACAGTATCATTTAGTTTTTTGTTAAACGGGAATCAGTTTGTACATAGGGTAACGCATTTATTTCACTTTTTTTTTATTACAGTTGGATTGCTTGCCAGAGTGGGCGAAGAAAACTATGAGTGATCATCGTTTTGATAAACGGGAATACATTTATAGCTACAAAGAGTTGGAAGAAGGTTGTACGCATGATGTTTACTGGAATGCGGCACAATTCGAACTTGTTTTTACTCATAAAGTATCGAGCTTTTTTCTAACTGTATTTCTGAAATATAGTTCAATCGTGTGGTTCTTCCACTTTGGATTATAGCCTCAGAATCCATTTTACAACTTATAGATGTCGGGTTATCTTCGTATGTATTGGGCAAAGAAAGTCATCGAATGGTCTCCTGATTATGAAAGCGCTTATGCTTTCCTGATTGAGCAAAATGACAAATATGAGTTGGATGGAAGAGATCCAAACGGTTACTGTGGCGTAATGTGGAATTTCGGCATGCACGATAGGGCTCATGCGGTCTGTATTCGCCTCTTACAATTTTTAACACAATTTCTTGCTGGTTTTACTGCTAAAAATGAATAAAAATGTGTAGATGTCCGCAACATTTGCTCCGAAAACTTTAAATTATTTCTTTTTCAGAACAGAGCAGTGTTTGGGAAGATTCGATATATGTGCGCAGATGGATTGAAGCGGAAGTTCCGGAATCATATCGACGAATATGTCAGTGCTAACTACAAACATGCTGGTCGTAAATTCGAACTAAATCATGTCCTATCAAAAACGATCAAAGCTTCAAAAGATTCGGGCCTGAAAAGAAAGAGAACATGTTAAACTGCGACGAAATAATTTTCTTCGAATGATATTGTCGTCCTTGTTGTATTCACCCATCTTTCGTTCGTTATCATGCTTATCGTAATCGTACAAACCTACAATTTATTTTTGACTTTAGTAGTCATTCCTCTCGGACCACTACTTTTGAGCATGTTGGTATAATTTTTTTACTCGCTATTTCTTACTGTAATTTCATATACTTCAATATATTAGCTTTTTGTGCTTCTATTATTTTAAACCTTCCAATATTTTGATCTCTGTTTTGATCGTAAAGTTTTGTTTTTTTTTCCGTCAGTTAATGGTTTTGTAACACATTGTTCTTTTTTTAGTTTTGTGCTTTATTATAATTTAAGCACTTTGTCCATTTGTTTTGTTTAATGAAGATGAAAATCCATTCCTGTGCGAAGCTTAATGCATGCAAATAAAGTTGGCTATGTTCACTATATCTCCACTAAAATGTTCATTTCATATCCATAAACTGTCCTTTAAGATTCTTTTTTTTAGTAAATAATCAAAAATGATAGTCTAAAATTCTATATATAGATATATGGTATGAGTTATTCAGCAATTTGAGCAAATGGTATTTTGTTTTGGGTTATGCGTGAAGGTCATCGTGGAACACATGTTGTAAATGCTGACGGGCCACGGCGAACACCGTATTTCAAGCCAAGATCAAAAATTGGTATTTCTTGGGATAGGTTGCTGTACAGTGTACGATATGCAAGTCGTCATTGGAAGGATCGAATAGTTGTAAAATCTGCTGCTGTCATTCTCGTTTATACCGTTGGGTTTGTTTTTCTTACTGGAAAGCTTTTACAGTGTGGTGCTTCATTTTTTACGTTTTTTGAATTGTTTTATCTGTATCTTTTTTTTCATGTTGTCTTTTTAAAATATAAAATGAAAGACTTCAAAATCTCTGCTTTTTTAAAATATATTTTGCTTTAAATTTAATCTCAATTTAAATGTCGTTTACTCTGTGAAAACTTCTGAGACGTTTGATCATGACAAGTTGCCCAAAAATTGATTGTAGATTGTATGCTTTAATTTGGAAGTGTTATGGCTATGAGCATCCGTTGAATCGTTATCAGTGGAGGCAAATGAAGAAGAATGACCAATTAAGCCAGGAAATGTTGCACAAAGAAGAAGTTGTTCAAAATTACATGAAGAAACGGTTTAATAGAATATATGACAAAGAACCAGTTTATTCCGTACGAAGGCAAGGCCCACCTGGAGTGTTGTAAATTTTCGAATTCACAAGCTAGTTGTCGTTAGTCAGAATTCAAACAAGTCACAGTGAATTTGAAGATTATTTCTGAATACTGTGTTTTTAATGACGATATTTTTTCATCTACTGCAGTGAATTTTGGTCACGGTTGGCCTAACCAGCGAGTGATTTAAGAAAATGGTTAAAAAACACAACTTCTTTCTGAGCAAACTGGCAAGAAGTTTTGAAAAAAGGGTCGATATAAGGAAAGTCGTTGAAAAATGTACCGATCAGTTTTCAGTTATTTTCAGGGAATTTTAGGGCGAAGAATTGCCATAGACCTTTAATCGATCTGATTTATAATCTCTTTAATCAATAGTTTTGTGGCAAAACTATTTTAAAAAATTGTATTAGAACTAACGTGACACTTTCAATTTTTGAAAAATTTGCATATATTGCTTTTAAGTTGACAATCTGACGTAGCGCACGGAAATGAAAGTTATTCTTATGTGTCTATTTTTATGACAGAGAGATGGTGTATTTTATGTAACCTATCTAACTGCTACTTGCAGTTTTGTTTTGTAGTTTGTAAATGCTTTGTTTGCGCTGTGCATTCTTGTGTCCGAGATGTCTTCTTCATTTACGGCTGGAAATTAAGAATATAATTGGCCAGATTTGGCGTTTAGTATGTGTGGGGCGAGTCGATTAATTGATGCCTAACCTTTACAACCAGGTTTTTTTTTTTTGTCTAGAAGTGAGACTTCAGTTTAATTTTGAAATGTCCGTTCTCGTACAATTGGAAATATGGTCGGGTTCATCGAAAATTACCACAGTTTTCTTCATCTGGAATGGCTACATAGCAGTCTCATTTCTTTGAGTCCGTCTTTGACTTAATCTCCACGAAGGGAAGTCGAACACCGAAATAAAATGGAATATAGTAACTGTCTCTGAAAAAGGTAACAAACTACCAGAAATCTCGTCCTCTGGAATGTTTCAAAGTAAATTACCTGAATCAGTTCTTAAGCATTATAACTGATGTTCTGGCGAATTCGAGTTCTTATTCATGAGAAGTACTAAATAAGTAACTACTATAAGTCACACGGAAACAATACAAGGGATGTACAGCTTCACTGAAGAAATAAAATATTAAAACATGATTTATTGGAAATCAGTAACAGATCATGCCAAGATGAAACAAAAAAGAGGAGGTCTAATGTACGTGCCGAAAAAGGATGAAAAATGGCTTGAAAATAGGCGGCAGTCTGTATGCTGCAGAGTACTGTACTTCGGCAGGATTCAGTAATCCGAACTTGAAGGACCTCTTTTAATTTCTGCGGGATACCATTTAATCGGTGTTTACAAAGAGCTCGTTCTGAACAGATTAATGCATTTCGAGCTTATTTACGTTCGATCCACGATTGGAAGTAGACCTTTTTCTTTTTCATAGGCAAACATCTGAGATTCCAATCCGAATTAATCCATTTAGCTTAAAATTTTACTCACATTCTTCCTGATTTATTAAAGCTTCGATATGCCTGTAGCATATGCATATAAAAGTCCTACAAGCAGTGTGCTCGACTTCCGGCTTTGAAATATCATTGCGTGAGGTGTCCTGCACGCAGGCATATTTTTTCTTTTAGTTCGTCTGATAGTCAGATACGAAACAATAATTCACTTCATAGAATTAGATCGTTATTTCATTTTTAAAACGTGAGGATTGGAACTTCATAACACCAGATGTGAAAGTATCCAAAGTTTCAAACTTTGCGCAGGCTTAGTCGATAGCATTTGATTTCGTCATCTTGATTTCCTTCGTAATTTCACAAAAAGGAATATTTAATACCGCCTTGGAAAAAGTGACACCTGAAATTTAGACTGGATGATGGGCTGGATTAGGAGGATGATGACTTCATTACGCTTATGTTACTTTCAAGAGAACATACCATAAACAGCTCTTTTCTGCGACAACTTATCTTCCTTCAAAGAACAAAGCTTCCCTCAGAGGACCGTTTTAAACACAACATTCCTATATTAATACCTCAACCTTTCCTTGCCATTCCGCGAAATAAGAAAGTCTAAACTATGCGCTAGAAGAATGGAAACATCTAGCACATGAATGAATTCCGCCATAAACAAGACGAAGTGACTTTGTACCCACGGATTTATACTTGCTGTATTTAAATTATATAAATTATAGTTCATTATATTGCATTTATATGAAGATGAATCCTTTCTTCACATTCAATATGTTTAATTGTTGCTTTATTCATCTTCCTTCTTAAAAATCATACAATGAATCACCGCGCTATATTTTCGCTTTTATAAAAATGAGAAAAAATTAGAATACTGGATTTTAAAGATGAGGTAATGAAGTTTTTATCAGTGAAAGCATTTATCTATTCATCAGTTTTTTGATCAACTGGCCATAATAAGTACCGAAAGTTTCTCTATTATGATTTACGATGTGTGCGAAACGCGCGGTAATGGATGAGAGTTCTGAATGTATTATCGATAAACCAGGTGGAAATCGTTGCTGATAGAACGGCACTCGATTTGAGATTATTGAAATAATGAAATTGTGCATTCTGCAATCTACAAGAAAAAGCATTTTGATCGATCAGGCTTCGAGAATATGAAATGGGAAATACGAAATTAAAAACAAAGAACCAAAACATACGGATAAGTTGCCTGACATGATTTGTCTGAACTCCAATTTGCAAAATTTGCTCTTTCAGTTCATCGGACTTTTCTTTAGTCCAGTTAATATTGAATTGTTTATAACACTTCGCTATTCTTTCGTTACAAAGAATGGACACAGCTTCAAGGCGATTCATTATGTTGCTAAAACCTCAGGATGTTATCTGGATAAGAAATCCGACAAATAATAAATTTTCAAGAAGATATATTAAAGTTGACCTTCTATTGATATCACTAGTAATAACGATTACATCGTTCTTTAAATTTGTCTTGAAATCCTTAACTTGAGTTACATCTTTTCCAGCAAGGTTGCATGAAAGTAAAACACAACTGGTACATACAATTAACTGCAAATATTCCTTAGCTATTGCTTCCAATCGAGCACAGTCAATCTACAAAAAAACCAAACCTTATAGTACTGTACACTAAGAACAGTCATGTATAAATATATTTTTCGTGACTCTTCTTTAAAAAATTTTAATGACTTTTCATAACCTTTCCATCAACTAAACTGGATTTTCTTTACCATAATGTACCTACATAAAATCTCTTCTGTATCAAAATATTGTTTATTTTTCAACTTTTCAAGTAAAAACGGTTAATAAGAAGGATACGATACCTTGAGGGTTTCAGGATAGGCATTCCGAAAATCCCATTCTAGCAATTCCATATATGCACTACTTATTATACCACTTACTTCACTGTTATTCAAGTCCTGTAAAGTAAACTAATAAGTTTTTTAAAATTTCATATCTCGAAGTTTACGAAAGTGAAAAAAAGGAGAATGTGAAAGGGGAAGACTTGAAATCAAATGCAACAATTACTTCGAATCTTTTCTTGGCTGATGGTCCTTCTGTACTGTTCATACTTATATGTCTAGATAACCATTCCATCGTTGACAACTCTAGCTCTCAAATTATAAAAATTTTGTCTGAAGTGAAAAAAATCATTCAGCTCTTTGATAGCAAAAAACTTCATAAATGCTTACAAAAGCACAAAACCGCTTTAACGAGCATGGTTTTAAGCATTTCAATTTTTCTTTTCCCCTATATTTTGAAGGAAAAACGGAAGAACCTGGATTTTTGTCCAAAAGCTTCATGAATTGAGACTTTTCGTATTCAGCCGAATGCTTTTCAACAACAGAGCGGTTAACTTGTACAAAAAAGTTAACCATATCCAGTTTCATTACATCCAGAAGTTCACATACACCTCTGGAAATTTTCAATCACACTAAAGCATATATTCAACTCTCTTAGGAAATACACAAACCCATATTTTTAAAATGAACTTGCCTCAATATATCTACATTGTCTGTCTTCTTACGCAAATCATTCACCATTTTGTCTCTCGCCGGAGCACAAAGTCTGCTCAAAAGTTCAATAATATTTTCAAATAATTGACGTGCGTCCAAACACTCATTTTCAGCTTGCTGCCTTAACAGATCAATATCTAGCATAGATTCTATTTCTGAACGTAAACGAACGTGCTGCGGTGTCAGCAAATCCAATATCATCTGTAAGGACAAATATCAAAGACAACTGCAGAAAAGCTACAACTTATAGAATTTGATATAAATGTACAGGTCTTTTAAATTACAGTGCCCCAAAAATCTTTTTCATACTTTTCTACCAGGACATCCTGCAAAATTTTTGTCACACCAATAAAATCTCCTAAGACTTATTGAAACACCACGCTGCGATTAATGAAAATAAATTTTTAATATTTCGCACTATTCCGTGCAGTACAAACATTGTAATATTTTCACATAACACGACCATTACTAGTGTGTAAAAATAACCTTTTTGATATCATCAAGCAAAACCAATGCATAAGAATAATCCGGTGGTACCCGAGCAAAGTCTTCACGCAATTTATCCCAGTAAGCCTTTTTCATGCAATTTGCTACTACTTGCTCAACTAGGTTGGTTGAGTTTTTCTCAATAACAAAGTCGGGATTTATCGCAATTTCATGTACTAGTGCCAAATTTTCCATTGCTTCTGACATCTTCATTAATTCATCTACACTCACAAATTTCGCAGGTGAAGCACCTATAAAAGAATACGCTATACACACAAACTCCATGAGAAAAGTGTACCGATTAATCCTTGTCCTCTTCCATAATGAAATATGACTTATATAGATCACTGCCTGTGAAGAATCAAATGAGAGCAGCTCGAAAAACAATTGAAGATTCCATTGCTATGCTTCACAGTGAAATTAATTAAAACTTCCTCTCCTACTATTATTGTAAATGAAAGAAACTTCAAAGTAGATCAGTTTTTTTTTCTTCAATATAAAAAGAATTTTATTGTAACGTTAATTTTTTAAAAGCAGTTTCACTGCATTGGCTTACCAGCCACCCACATGGGTAATTCACTAACGCTGGCAGTGGGAATGATAAGATTGCTCCTTTTTCGCTTGGTTGCTGTACCAGATACGCTGGATACATTTTCTGGTAAAACAGCAAATTCCACTTTTGAACCATCATTTGCAAAATTACTCGCTTCAAGTTTTTTTTCTTCATCTTCGTTTGACATTCTTCCAAATATTTTTAAAAAAATTCTTCAAAAATTCAGGAAAAAGTCCTGCTACTTTTTACAAAGCAATCTCGCATATTTAGTTTAAAGAGAACAGTAAGACATTTTGAGGTTTCCTTAGAGTCTTAAACACAAATCAAAGAAAAACCAGAGGTAGCAAAAACAATAAAAATGAAATGGGGAAGTAAATATATTTCAGGAAACTATCCTAGATTCATGGTGAAAGCTGCTGATTTAACAGAAAAAAGTAACCCACATTTAGAAATACCATCTTTATAAGATTTCCTCATTTATACAACAAACTGTTAAAGGATGATAAAAGAACGCAACTATGGCAGAAAAGTTTAATAAAATACCGGATTTCAGATTGAAAATGCAACAGTCAAGACTGCAAGGTGTCATAAACTGAAAGCTTCTCTCACGTTATTCTTCGTCCCCATTAATTTCAAAATATTTTCCCTGTGATCTCTTCCTGAGTCACCACCATAAAAAACACAGACCCTGACGCCCAAAAAACACCATTGAAACATCCAGAACAACCCTTCACCACTTTCTCTCTCAGGTTTCATAATTTAATGGGATGGAACGCGTTAAATTTTGATAATGAGGTGGTGGGAGCAGATAGTGCTGCTTGGAGTGGAAGTTGTAACATAGGGTGACGATATTGTTGAGAGACGCTCATCTCTTATCGTACCGAAGGACGGAAGTCAGGCGACTGGTCGCCCCGGAGTGATGAATTTTGAATTGAGCAGTACGAAGCGTACGTTGTTTACATTCCTATGATTTTTTTTCTTTTCTATTTTTTATTTCACGCAGATTCTTCATCTGTGTTTTTTAATTTATGATCGAATAATCTATTATCAATCCCCTCACAGTTAACTTTATGATCTCAAACTATACTAGTGCCATGTTTCAAAATTATGAAATAATGATAGCAAAATATTGTGTTTGAAATGGCTAACTTGTAAAATAATGCAGGATGGTCATTCATCATTTCTCCATCATTCTCTTAGAGAAATGGAATCGAAAGAAGGAAGAATAGTTAATGTTTTGCTAATTGTAGTATGCCATAGTTTTTTCCTGTTCTTTTGATCGTTCAGTTCGTTCTCAAATATTAACTTTAGAAGTTGGTATTGGATTGACTTTATTCGGCATCACTTTTTTTACACTTGGTATTATCCTGTTTTTGGATGGAGCATTGCTCGCTATTGGAAATGTTAGTTCACTTATTACATATCTTTTTTTGAAGCATGGATTGCAATGCGACAAGCTTTCTTCTTGACATTTCAGCTGTTATTTATAAGCGGGTTAGTGTTGGTAATAGGAATCCAGCGGACAGTAGCATTCTTTTTTCAAAGGCATAAAGTCAAAGCCTCTTCATTATTTCTTGGTGGTGTCATTGTTGTATTAATTGGTTGGCCATTGTTGGGAATCGTTGCTGAAATTTGGGGCTTTTTTCTTCTGTTTGGGCAAGTTTTTTCTTTCACTAGTTTTCCGCTTAATTTCTTAAAAAAATCACGTCATTGTTTTATGAACATTGCAACGATTTGTGTTAATCTCTATAAAATCTCTTACGTGCAAGTTTTATTTTTTAATTTCCCTATTTCCGGAATGGATTCTTGTAGCTTATAGAAAGTACCGGTCGCCCAATCAAGCTTGTTCTTATATAGGTTTGGTATTCGAGTTTATCTAACCAAAATTATTAATTAATTTTCTCTATGCAGAAGATAGACAAATTAGTGTTGGTTTTAGCGGTTTTTTGCCAGTTGCTACAAATTTTCTTCGACAAGTCCCTGTTATTGGTAGTATTTTATGTCTACCAGGAATATCACAGGTAACTTAGCTTTTTCTCGGTTTTCCAAAAATGAGTCAATAATCATTTGTTCAGCTGTTAAAACAAAGCCATCTTATGGCCCTGACTTCATCCATAAATTCTGAAATCAGGTTTCATTTATATTTACAGGCTCTTGATTTGTGCATCATTAATTACTGTGGCTGAGTTGAAATGAATTCAGATAGTTTTTCTCACTTTTAATCCCAGCTAGCATTTGCAGATTTTGGATCGTTTAGCGCCTGAAAGTCGATATCCAGTTTAGCCTTTTCTGAGTTGGAATCTCACCATTATAAAAAAACTATGCTTTATGGTGGAAATACAGCTGTTCATAATTAAAATTTTGCTTAGAAAAAACTGGAAAAATGAATTTCTTAGTTTTTCAGTCATCATTTATTTCCTGTATGGCATAAACATCGCCTCACTTAATTTTTTTAAACGAATTTTTTCTGTATTGGTTTTGCAGTGGTCTACCGGTTAGTCTCATTTATGTTCAGTTGTTGGGAAGTGATGTAAAACTTTATCTTTTTTTTCAGCTTGCAAAGTTTTGCGGTCATTTTTTACTCCAGGTTGAATTCCGTAATTTATTGTTGATTTATCATTCAATTTAGTTTCTTTTTGCAAACATGTTTTAATTTGTACAGAAGATTATCTTGAAGACAGTTTTTTTTTCTGCTTTTTTCTGGGAAATAATCAAATGACTCGCTTATAAAATATGTTGCGAATAAAATTTATAATCTGTTACTAATGTGTTGCATGAAAGCAATTTTTTGAAGAAAAAATGTAGATTTGTCATTTTTTCTTTTTCAACGAAGAGTGCAGAGAAAGCTTTAGTAACAGGCTTGAGCTATTTTTAATATTCTACCCCGTGCTAATTAGAAACGCGGAAAATTTTTCCGGATTTCACGATGAATCTACATTTCTAAAGCTAGTTTAGGCAGCTTTTCCTTTTAATTGGTGATGTAATACTTTTCAACATCACATGTTGAAATGAACAACTTATTAGTTGACAGGAGCATGGTGAACTAGAGAAAAATGAATGAGTTGTTCTGGCTTTTGTTCTCGTATATTTGCGGAGAATTTATATGACAGTTTTTCTCAATTTTAAATGACTCTTTTTCATGCAAGCAACGGTTCCATTTCATTTGCTTTTTTTAGTGGATATTTGCAAAAAAATTATTGAATATCTTGTAAAACAGCACCATTCAAGTGAACCGTTTTCTGATTCAATTTCAGGGCAATAAAAGACAGCTTTAGAAGAAATTTGTGTTCACTGTTCGACATCGCTTACCAGCCTGAATCCACTTCATTGCCCATGTCTTAATACACTGCCAAGTATTTATGCAGGAGGCACTGAGGAACTTCATACTTCGATGATGGTGGCAAAACTAAGAAAGTGAACGTCACGGACCAATTAGGGATTAAACTGCTGAAACGAAATATAAATAGGATGGAATTGATTCAATTTCACTCTTGAATTTTTAGAAAATTAAAGTTTGTCATAAAATGACTAGACTAATCCTTCTGTTCCTAATCTTTTGTAAACAACTTTTTTTTAAAGGGTTTCTCTGATTCTGCTTCGTATTATTTTGATTTTTGATTTTAGTTTTCAAATGAGGAGAGCTTTTTTAGCTTCCTGAAATGTGAAGTTCATGGATTTCTGCTGAATGATAAATTTTTCGACCTCGTGAAATAAGATCCTACGAATGGATAGGGATTTAGTAAATTTCATAGGATTGATGAAGAATTATTGGTATACGGACAAGAAAAGAAAAGAGACTGGTGAGGGTTAAACTGACAGAATCGGAAAAAATTGAAGTATCTCTTGACTTGGCACACTTTAGTCCGGTGAACTTTTCGGTGTCGAATCAAATCGATTTGTTTGATTCTGCTCAAAGGGAAATGAAACAGATCAGGATATTGAGTGTAGTTCAATTAGAGTAGTTAATTCAGTTTATTTCCAACTTGCTTCAGATGAATATAGGCAAGAGAAGCAGTATTGAATTAAGTGAGAATGAATAGATTAAATTAGACGAAATAGTTGCACATTAAGTGAGAATGAATATATTAAATTAGACGAAATGATTCCCAGGCAGATTAGGCTTGTGGAGCGAGATCAAACAGAAAAGAATAGAACTGTGATATGTAATTTAGATCAAGCAGAAAAGAATAGAACTGTGATATGTAATTTAGATCAAGCAGAAAAGAATAGAACTGTGATATGTAATTTAGATCAAGCAGAAAAGAATAGAACTGTGATGTGTATTAAAGAAGCAGAAATTTATTCCCTTTGCTCAGATATTCCACCAGAATTTCCTCCTGAAATATTGTTATAGAATAGAAGCATCCACATGCCAACCATTCCCCGGCAGGGAACATGAATCATCCATAGTTCCAGTCACTTAGGGTAGCCAGAAAATACAAGGGAAATCATTTCAAGCTGCCATGCATAGGCCTATCGAAGAAATTCATTTTTTTGGAACACATATAACAGTGCAAAAGATATTGCTGTCATTTGTATGAATTACTTCTTTTTGATTAACAAAACAAGGTTGGTTTAATGAATTAACTGTGTGCGAAAGTTTGGAAAGTTCATTCACCGTGTGGGAAATTTGTTAGTAGACTGAGCTGAACGTTTTGAATTTAAGTTAGTATTTTTGAGATCCCTGCAAATTTAATATTTCAGATTAGGGACGGTCTTTTCCTTTTCCTCTTTTCTCCTTTAGACTTCTATTTCATCTGAAAACTTTGAAAAACTCATTAAAAAATTTGCATTTTTGTTCATCACTTTTTTCTTAATTTCCTTTATTTAATGTTTTCCTTCTTCTGATGCCAGTACTCTGTCGAGCATTGCCCACTATTCCCTGAATTACTTCTGCATGCACTCGCTTCTAAATGATTTCTCTCTTATGTTCCTTCGTCACTCCCACAAAGACCCAAAATTCTTGGATTACTCTGAAAACCAAGCCAATCTAATTACTGGCCAGGATCGGTGGTAGAGATAGGACCAAAGTATCGACAGCTTTCTGTTCCTAATTTTTTTTATTTGAGAGGCCTGGTCATTGTAGAGCAGTGTCTCGATTACAATATCATCATAGTCGTGCTAATATCACTGATCGGTGGTTCATTGAAGTGGTGACACTGTTGGTGAATGTTTGCGATTAAAATTGGACGGGAACTTTTTCTAACTTTGCTCCAATTCAGTTGCATCAAAAGCTTTGAAAATTGGCTATTTTTTCATATCGAGCAATTTTTCTTTCCAGTTGATTGAAACTCTTCAAATTCTTCTCTTCCTCTGCTCGATTTACTTCCGTATTTCATCTCATACCTCACTGGTCTTCGCTTTGAAACTGTTGCATAAATTAAATGAGGTTCGGTGTTTTCGATCACGAGCTGACACAAGTAAGCTGGGAGTATGATCTGAACATGGTTGAATTTGAAAACTGTGTCATCGAAAAGTTGCTCAAGCTAGATGGGTTAGATATACAAACCCGACAGCATAGGTTCACAGGGTCGTATTACTGATGGAAAGAGAGATAGATTGTGTAGAATGCCACTTAGGAGAAGAAATACGGGAAGAGCTTCTCTCCGACGAAATGAAGAAAGGTGTATCGCAAACAAGGCAATTTAAAGCATTTAGTATGTCCCTGTGACGACAAGTTTGGCTCTCTTTCTATGTTACTAAGCCTCTGTACTCTGCACATATCGATCAACTCTGCCGCCCTTGAACGATCCATCTATTTACCTAAGTACTTGCGAGCTGACTCATTCATATACTTGTGCAAGTTTGTGAAATCCCAATACAGTTATTCCCTCAGACGTGGTCAGCAAAAGGAAAGAAGCGCTCTCATCATAGACAATGGACAGCTAATTGAATGTCAGTGCATAATTCACTTTTTTCATTTAGTTTAGAAATTAAGTCTTTTTACTTTACAATGGTTAGCAACTGAAGGGGTCATGGTGAGCAATACGTCTCTTGGTTAATCGTTTTCTCAAAGGTTAATTGATAAATCAGTAATTAGCAAAAGCTCCAATAATTGAAGGTTGGAGACTTTTAGTAAAAAGAACTTGATCATTGGCTGTGAAAAAGGCATATTTTCTTGTTGTTACGCACTACCCACACCATTCTTCTGAAGAACTTTCTTCAAAAGCCATTATTGACTGGTGATGTGCCAGACAACATCTCTTTCATTTATGTTCCTAATTTTTCCTATTTTCTGTTAGTCTTGCAGTTGTAGATGAATCTTCGAGTACTCAGTGATGCAAGCTGCTTTTGATATATTTTAAATTCGAATTATAAGCATATCCGTGATGTATTCTATTCTGTTTGGACACCTTTCATGCATTTCATTCTTCTGGCTTGGCTTGTCTTCCAGAAGTCGAAAGTGAAGGGAAAGGACAAACAAATTTATCATAAAATGAAAGTGAATTGTGTAAATTATATGAATTACATACTTCATGCTATTTTATTCATACATTTCATTGAAATTCATTGAATAATTGAGGAAGTGAAGTATGCCAAAAGCGAAGAGCAGAAAGTATAGCAGTAATTACTAACCAATGAAAGCAACACGTATTTGCTTTAATACAAATTTCTTTTCTCACTTTGAAATAATCAAGATTCTGCCAAACTACTATTAAAACTACTCATAGATATGGGTGTGATAGGCTTATCATTAATATTTTGCTTTGCGAGAACCACTGAAATGTTGCAAAAGTGGTTCCTGGAATACTTCACTTTTGTAATGTCACCATTCGTTTAACGATTTTAACATTTATTGTTTAGATTGCTGAAATTAAATTTCTGACAGCCCAAGTTTTCACATTGTTCAAATTCAGAATATTTGCAGTAAAATTTTACGCAGCCTTTCTTCGACTTCTGTTTATTACATTATGCTGCACTGTGAATTCATGAAAAATACTTGTAGGTAATATTTTTATATTAATTTCATAAAGATTTTCTTAAATTTTGAAAGTTTAGTAGGAAGACAAAGAAATTTGAAAATATACCACCTGACAAGGGGACGTAGTCCTCTCACATCTGATAACTATTCTTCACTCATCACAGTTACATCCTTTCCAAATAAGACACTGGCGTAATATTCCATCCGAAGAGGCTCACAGGCTGTTCGATTCTACATCCTCGATGATTCCTTTTGTAAAGATAGGTTGGACCTACTATCGGACAACTTTACCTTTCACTGATAAGACACTCTAAGGCTTCGCTGAGCGGGAGCAGAGGTAATAGGCATTTTCCGTTCCTACATGAGCATAGCGGTAGTGATAGCAATGGAGTCATCGAGATGACTCATCAGTAAGTGTAATTTGTTTCGCTTATGTAACGCTTCTTCTTTTGGATGAACAATTGCAACCCGTGAGTTCAACACTATGAAATAAGAAATTCGAATAATATTTTCTGATACATCAGCGGGAAATTTCGTTCAATAAACTTTAATTTCGAAATTCATATGCACCATAGAAGCCGCTGAGAGTCAGTGCCACGGCTAAAGTTAGTTTGATCAGAGGAAATCGACAACCGCCCGTTATTCGAAACCATCTGCCAAGGGAAGTTTTACTTTCTTTTATGGCAGACAATCTACAATTGCAACTTGTAAAATATTTGTTTTTTTTTTAAAATATGCACCTGTTGTGAGCCACCACAAAAATATACGGACAATGGGAAGGAAAGGCGAGAGAAGTAGGTCAATGAAAGAAACACTTGTGCCCTCGGACGTTCACAGCTAAGGAAACTGGCACGATTGCTGTGAGCGAAGAACTGCTGCAAGATTTATCTTCGTAAATTCAAGCCTTTCTCCTTCTTCTATTATTTTTATAGTATCTGTTGATTTTTTCTAAAAATATTCGCTGCTGGCTTCGAAAAGATTCAAACGTTCAACTTGACCTCACTAAAAAATGATTGCAAAAAGTTCTGAATTCTCAACGGATGAAAATTTGTTGGAGTTTATAATTTCTTCATTGATGGAAAATTTTTTGAAATTTCAAGATTTTCGGGAATGTTTTTCTGTCCATATATCCGCTGATATTTGATAACGTCCTAAAGTGAAAACTCCACGCACATCTCATCTCCTTCTCCTTGATGACTTCTATTTCCTAGGCAAATTCATTCCTTGCAAGACTTCTAGATTTTCATCCGAGACTGTCATAACAGTCTCGATGAATGCCATTAGTACTTGGATGGACGTTCTGCCTTTTCATCATTGTATTTTGATCTTTGTCCCTTATCTCTTGACATGCTTGGTTTATACATTATTATATCAGGCTGTGTGACAAACAGGTTTGCACTTTTTTCACTCATTAATTATCGTTAAGCCAACTTTCTGTCGACAAAGTTGAGTTTTTTTTCATGAGAAATTAAAGTGATAAAGAAAAGCTGTGAAATTGATAAGAGATCAAAAGTTGCGAGGCTTAGCAGGAACGAAAGGAAGTGGAAAGAGGTACGGAAAAGTACCGTTGCCTTAAAAAGTAGCAAAATTAAGAGGTGAGGGAAAGAAACAATAAATTCATCTAGACTGTCGATTCCATACCATTGTATTCAGTTGAAGAAGCAATTCATTATAAGTTGCTCTAAATGAAAAGGACTACCGCTGTCGACTTGAATAGGCAATTCTCTGAGATATTTAGTGCTTTCCCTTCTTTGGACTTGAGATCCAAAATGGCATTCACCATTGGCAGCAAACTTTTTGAAGGTTCTTTCTTCGGAAGTACTCTTTCTTTTTGCTATACAGCATGGCGTGTGCTAATATAAACAGTTTTCGTGAGAAAATTGCGATTATTTGATTAAAAAATCGTGTTGAACATCCATTTTCCCTGTATGCAATCCACTGATAATCCAAATCAACGGTGAATCACTGTACTGCTTGCAAATGACAAGTTATTCTCCAATCAGCAAATAATAATAATACTGACAGCACTGATTATTAGCCGAAGCACAAGCACACACGCCAACCTTCATTGTAAATTGCGGCTGAACAGTTGTCAGTGGAATAAATGATTCACTGATTATTTATTGCGAATAAACCTTGCTATCCACCCCACCACAATTCATCATTTTCCGTCAGTTCTTTTCTTAATTCAAATATAAGTAACTTCCTGAATTGTAGGCTGGCAAGCTGTTTTTCTCCCTTTCTCAACCTGTGGGAATTTATTTGATAGTGTTACGTAATATCCAAAGCTTTCACAACACGACAGCCGAATTTACTAGCTAATATTTGAAATGAAGTAGATAGCAAGCAGGACAATCTGCTTCGCAGTCAACAGAACACACTTATCCATCATTCGTTCGTTTATTTTGTCACATATTTGCTAGGCGACGCCATTGATTTTCTCTCTGTTTCTGGATATTTCGATCCAAAATTTATATTTGCCAGCATTACTGCCACTTCAACTTTCCGGAAAATTATGATTCAACAAGAGAAGAAGTTTTCTCTCACAGATTGATCGGGATTCATTAAGACAGTGGCGATTGATTATAAGACCAGCAAAGGGATCAAGTCACAACGTTAACTTTCTTTCCAATACATTTTTTACAGTACTCCGGTCTTCAACTGACCACGAACCACCTTGCCAGTATTTGCCATGTATATAAGTAGCTGTGATTAGTCTATGTTGCTCTTCAAAGATTTGGCTGTTCCACTTTTTTTTGTCATATATAACAAGTTCAAGATTTTCAATGTCCTTAATCTGGTCGAATTTTGTCGAAAATTTGCTTCAAACTGCATTTGCTGGCATTTTGTATTCGTGGTGAATCAAAGCGATCGCACGAAGAACACATCCAGAAAATGTAACAGCACCAGTCCGAACAGAAATTCATCAGATGCAAATTCGGTGGACCAATCCTATCAAACCTATCAAACGACGCCAGTACAGCAGAAACAGATGAATGTGATGCCGCATTCAATTCTTAGAGACAGTTCACCCAACCAACTCGTGGGTTATTTTCCATAAAAACTTACAAACTGTTTGCGCTCGTGATGAAGTACTAAGGGCAAAGAATTAGGTTCAATTCTCAGTTATCAATAAATTTCTAGCCAAAGTTTACATACTTTTGAAGTAAAAATGAAGAAGTATTTTTAAAGGAAATTTGTCATTAAAATCATTTGCATGCGATTAATTAATGTTTGCTTCCCTCGTTGTTTGGCTAAATATTTTCATTGTCTTCATCAACCACTCACTTCCTCGCTTCATCACTCATCATGGAATGATTGTTTCGAAGATGTACTTACATAAGCAGTTTTAGACACTTACTTTAGAGTCTTAGACTCTTTAGACATTGTTTCTCTCAAATTGTATTTGAAGTAACTGAAAGTAGCTTCACGACAACACTGCTTCAATACTACAAATCGTTTCATTGGAATGAGCAATCTCTGGACACAGTTATGTCTCCGCGCAAGTTAGAAAACAATTAGTTTAAATGATCAAACACTTACTGCACTGTGCAAATAAATTCAAAAATCTGATTGGAACTATTTGAGAGAATCCTTCCAAACGATCACCGTATTAAATCCATCAAGTAATCATTCCAGAAGCAACAAATTTTTTCACTGTATAGTTTTGAAAGTAATACCTCTGCTTTTTGAAGCGGATGAAATACTTGTCAGATTTTCAAAATTTCGTTCAATTTTCATCAGCTACTCAAAACTCAACGACTGTTTGGGCTCCACATGTTTCTACGGAAATCAATGTTAAACAAAAGTACTGCTTTTCTCTGCTTATTCTTACCTGTTCTATCCAAATGGAGACTGTCACAGATTCGTCGATTGTACAAATCATAGATCAAAGCAATCAATAATGATCATTGATTGTTTCGATCCATGCTAACCATCATCTATAGCATCAAACCATAAAGTTTTCTGTTATTTCATTTTAATGAGTTTAGTAACTAACGAAAAGTCAGTCATTTTTCCTTTAAAACCAAAGAAAGCAAAACCGCCAAGTTCATCACCGTCTTCTGGGAAGAGAGTTGCACTTTTCGGGATGAGATAGGGTAGATAAGTGAAAGGATGGAAGAAGGCTTGGAAATGTGAGCTTGGACATGATTCAATGAAGTAAAGACCGACAATGTACTCATTGGATCAGAGAGTTGTACTTTTTCAAAAAAAGGGGAAGAATGAAAAGTGTAGCAGACGAAAGAGAAAAAAAATTGGGGGAAGATAACGATCGCAATAAATTATTTTCGTCGTTACACATCGGTGGTCCATAAAGTGAACAAAAAACCAAACTTTTTTCAAAAGATGACATTGCGTGGACATCTAGTCTTCTCACTAATCTTTCAGTTCTTTTTTAAACTAATTCCATTAGTATGTCCTTCCTATTTCCAATTTAGAGAATATTTTTTCGAATTTTTTGAACGTTCTAACTGTAAGCAAGCCATGCAGTTACGAAAAATTGAGAATTGCTAAGGTACCTCGTGAAAGAATGATGGTCAACGAAAGCTGAGCTCGGTCAAGATGAATCTGCACCTTCTGAACATTTCGGACTAGAGGGACCGATACTAGAGGACCGCTATTCACAGTCTAAGTTTCAGATGGAAAATCTTTTTGTTTAAATTATACCAGCACCTTGCTGCACACTCATTTCACAATCGAAAACAATCTGCAACATGATTGTTTCGAACTTCATAGATAATTGGAGGAAATTCGAAGATATGTTGCATATGATCCGAACTTTGAGAAATTTATGTTGGTAAGTCCGTGAAACTGGCAGATTTTTTCGCAGTTCAAACATGAATTGTTGCTAAATAAACATTTTAAAAAATTGCAGAGTTTTGACTGTCTTGTCAGTTGAGAAATAAAACGAAAATACATCACTGTATGGAAAGAAAAAGGTCGGAAATGATCGGTCCGTAAAAGAAGGGGCATATTTTGCTTGTAATTTTGATAATATCCTCATATCATTACTGTAGTAGAGACAGTACTGGTTATGATCGCTTCACTGCCATCATTTCGAAACCCAATTATCAGGTAGTCAGCACATATTTGTCAGCAAGAAGTTTTACTCTGTACTCATCTACTCACATTCTCTGTCTAATTTCACTGCGTGCATCCAGTCTCTGGTACCACCTATGCTTTTTCGATCATTTTCAATATAAGGTTCAGTGTAGATTAATCAGTGGAAATGTTGTCTTATTGGGGTGGGGAATGATTACCAATCTCTGAAAATAATTGGTGCAATCAGTAGACAATGCGAAAAGTGACTTTGGACGGTTTCTGCAATTATGATTTATAACTGCAAATGCAGAGAAGTTTTGCCGAAGGCCAAATTATCTATGATTTGGTTGGATATAATATGACAAAGTGTAAGGATCTAACATACCTCAGTGAGGTGGAATGAAAGTTAGTTGTTATGCGGTGCTGAGGATATATAATATGATTTGCGATGGAGAATAATTCATTCCATCCTCTGCCACAACTTCAACCAACGGAATCGATTGGCCTAGTAGTAAGCATTCTTGGAAGTTTCCCACACCAGTTCTCATTTGATCGATTTCAGTATGATAGAACTGTTGCAGACAACAAGCTGACTATTTAGTGTGTCCTTCAGCAGTAATGAAGGGCTATTACTTATTATAAGAAGCATAAGTGTTGAAGAACCTTACCTTTTGTCTCAATAGCTCCATCCCCGTATCCTTTCTTCTGCCACCACACCAAGCACTGACTAGTTGCTCTATTATTATACTTTCCAATACGGCAGAACGGTAAATCAAATTAGAGGCCACCAGCTTGCGATTCTTTCCTCTGACCACTCCGAACATTTGGTCGAAAGTTACATCTTCCGGTACTTCTCATGCCTTTACTCTCATTGCATACGAGGATTTTTCGATAATTTTACTGAATTTGTAGATAAAATAGAGTTAGTTATGGAGCAGGTCTGTCCTTTCTTTTCCCTAACATTCCTTTTGATCATTGTTTTCTTACATCACCTGGAAAACACATTACAAATAAACATACACATAAACATACACATAAACATACACATAAACATACACATAAACATACACATACACATACACATACACACTTCCCGTTTCAGTTGTTTGTTGCATTAGAAGAGTTGGAAATACCTGATTCGTATGATTTTCTTGTTTGCTAAAAATCAAGTAATCACTTTCGTCATCTTCTAATGCTGAGGGATTTCTTCCTCTTTTCGTCGAGTTTTCTCTCCCTGTTTTCTCTTCCACTGTAAACAATTTCCACTACTCACTAGTTGTACTTGCAGTTGTGGTAGTAGTAATAATCTAACCTCTCTGTCCCACCTTGTCAACAGTATCATTTCATTTGATCATTTCGTAAAAAAAATGAATTTTCCTTTCCCCTTTCTTAATCTGCAATTTTAATGCTTCCTAAAAGAAAGATGTACAGAGAAGGAGAAAATTTTTTAAAATTAATAAATGTAATCCGTGCAAAGGTTAGTTTGAAAAAATCATGGTTCAATCAATTTCTCAAACGGTCACTAAATGAAAAAAGGATGGAGAAATTGGGATGTGGAGGGCTGAACAAAAAGCAGAAGAAATTGATCATTTTTTCAGTTTTTTTTTTTTCAGAATAAATCAGAAATTTTTAAAAAAACACTCAAATTTATCAAATAAAGCTGGTTATTATTAAACGAAAATTTATGATTAGAAATTAAAAACAAAATTTAAGCAAAAAAGGAATGAAATTGTGAAATTGACAAATCCATAAAAATTTTTTTTCCCAGTAATCGCTGTCTATTTCAATCAGTTTCTTTTTTTTTCTGTTTGAATTTGATGATAAGGATGACATTGAAAAATTCTTCTTATTTTTTTAAGAATTTTTGATGACAGAATTTCATTTTAATCATTAACTTTTAATATTTCAACTTTCAATACTAGACATTTTGATTTCAATTTTATGTTTTACTTAAGAAGAATTTAGCAAACATTTTTCAAATTAGCAAAATTTCTTGATTAGGTTATTGCGTATCCTTCCATTCAATCAACAAAATTGTGCAAAAAGTCTTTGATATCGTTGAAATATTACAATGTGAAATGATTCGTTCAGAGTCTCATTTATTCCCTCTTTTTTTTTTAAATTTTGGAGAGTTTTTTTTTTGACTTTAAAAAATGCTAGGTTATCAGCGACACTATTTGGCATACCTATTATTTTAATTTGATGAAAATCATTAGTCTAATTTATTTGACATGAAATTAGAGGGAATGTATTATAAAATAATCACAGGGATATAATGATTGTTTGTTTGGTTTGATAATTGCTGGATTATTGATCATGACGATGATGATGATTGAAAGGGGTAAAAGGTCATTCCTAGGTGAAAGGGTTATATCAATGATATGTTTATACAATAATGGATATATTATTATTGGTGGACCATTACTGCTGTTTGCTGTAGGGCATGTGATTTACAATTTTTCAAACAGGCGGAATTTAATCATGCTGTGGCGGATACTGCTCCTCTTATCGCGACATCATTTGCCTTCTCTTCCCCTCTCTCCCTCGCTTTATCTTTCTCCATTTCATATCAATGCGTACCGTTGATTAAAAATATTAAAAGTTTCCTGTCATTATCTGTATTTAATATCAGCTCAGTGTTTATTGTAAAATTTTTCTTATTCATTATTGGAGAAATATGAAAAAACATATTAAATACTTTGTTAAGAAATGAATCAATTAAGTAATAAAGCAACCAAGTAAGTAAATGATCAAGTAATAGAAATATGAATATGAAAAATGGATGAACGATAAAGCAGAAAAGCCACCTTATAGGTGATTATTGAAATTGTTATTCTATAATTAATCAAAAACGAAAAATGAATGTGAAGTATGGGTGATAAAGTTAGTTGCACTTAAATAATAAATTTAATCAAACAATTGAAAATTGAATATAAAGGATGAGAAAAGTTACAAGTGCTGGTAGTGGAATTTATAAAAAATCATCTTTAACTTAAATTTTGACGGAATTTTAAATGGTGTTATTTGGTCGGATAAAGGAGATCAGAATTACTTGTGCCTTATAGACTGCTGAACTTCATGATGAATTGCAGTTTGAAGTAACAGAAAAACCATCGAACTGAAATGAAATGAACAAAACAAAATTTTTTTTTTTCGGAAACTGAAGGGTAAGGAAACAACCAAATGTAAAAAATAATTTGATACATCGCAATATTGTAGTATTTTTTTAATCTTTTTTATTGATAATTTGAAATTTATCGTATCCATGGTGACCATTTAGCCCTAATGCGAAGGCATCTGGTTTTTAACCAGAAGATTACAGGTTGGATTCCTGCAAGGGT